>MU743380.1:0-15494 GCA_026770625.1 Nicotiana glauca
CTGTAACAGAGTCAAACTTTCCTCGGTTCGGGATTAATTCGGTGACTTGAGATACCATTATATTCTCAAGTGGCGTCTCTGAAAATCTAAATAACTAATACCGTTCCGACCGTCCTTTAATTGGAAAAACTCTTTTTATTATACCCCTCACGGGGTGTAAGCAGTAAAAAAGAGGTGTGACATATAGTACTTTTCAAGTCAAAACTAATTGATATTCAATCAAGCAAAATATTTTCCTTCCATGACACTTTCAGCCTTCCAGATGACCTTCTCAACTTATAAGCTCTATCATGACACATTCTCGGAAATAATATCAACTCCCAAACATACATAACAAGGATAACAGATAGACACCTCACATGTGTTAACTATCCATTGACTTTACCTTTAATAATTTTTATTGTACAATTTACATTCCACCGGATATTGCAATTCATGGTAACAACAACAACCCACAATTTCATCACTTGGCATCACACCATCAAGAATGTCATTTAATAGTAACCAAACAGTCATGTGTTCATAATTGTCCTTACGAGTCATTAATGTAATCACAAAGGTGTTCATCAACAAGAATATAATTTCATTTCAGTCAACCATCTATATGAAGTCAAGCCACGATGATTCTTTCCAGTAGTGCATCATATAGGATATTACCATGATTATATAGTTCAATCAAATCAACTCACACCCCTCTTTTATCACTACCTTGTTAGACATAGGCATATGAAAACACAAATTCACGAGGAACAACTATGGGGAAACATCATACTCCTATTGAGTGACAAAGTGCATAGACTATTACCCATATCTCTCTCCTTCAGCTGTCTGGATGCGTAGGCAATCACCCTACCATATTACATCAATATCGTGCCGAGCCTAATACGCGACGTACCACTATACTCGGTATAAAAAAATCCATTCTAAGCACATAATTCGCATTATAAGCATGTGTAAACACCTCAAATCCTATTCAATATTCCCATCTCACCTGATCATTTCTGTATGAGTTAAACTTACCAAGTTTGGGGGTCTAAACATGTAAGAAAGTATCACCCAATGGCCAGTCTTCCATGGAATGAAATTAAATGGTCATACCTGTTTATACACATCATAGAACAAAAAGCGTTAAGGGACTTAATCGTTATTCCTCGATTATTGGGGCAGTGTCTTAGCCGATGTCCCTTAACTCCGCACCCGAAACACTCATCAGTGCCCTTACGACACACCCCTAGATGATGCCTCATACACTTAGGGCAACAGGGTCGTTGCTGCCTCTGATGGCTCCCACTTGACTGGACCTGTTGGTTAGATTTCATGTTGCCTTGGTCTTGCATATTATGGCTGCACTGCTGCTGATCAGGCCCTGATGGTAGCATCCTAGCTGAGGTCTGAAGAATTGACTGTGTGGGTCCGAATGACACTCTGGTGTGTGATTCTTTCCCACAATTACCCCTACTGTAGGAGCCATTAAAATTGCTTGCGGATCGGGCCTTTTTGTTGTTATCTTGCTCTATCTTTATTTTTAACCTCCTCTGTAGCTTGAGAGAATGCCACAATCTTCCCATAATTCATATCAGAATTCAAGGCAGCTGTAGCCGCCTCATTAATAACCAAAGGGCTAAGACCTTGCACAATCGGTGCACTCTAGCCTCCATAGTAGGCAGCATGTGAATAGCATACTTGGACAAGCGAGCAAACTCCATGTGGTACTCCCACACACTTCTGTTACCTTGCCTCAGATTTTCAAACTCTGCTGCCCGGGCTGCCCTTGTCTCAGCAGGCAGGAAATGATCAATGAAAGCATCAACAAACTCGCTCCACCTCGCCGGAGGGTGCCCCTCCACTCGGGAATCCTCCCACAACTCAAACCATGAATAGGCCACCCCTTTCAGATGGTAGGCAGCCAACTCTACTCCCTCTATCTCAGTTGCACGCATCACCCTGAGGGTCTTGTTCATCTCATTAATAAAGTCCTGAGGGTCTTCTTCTAGATTGGCACCTGTGAAAATCGGAGGGTCTAACTGAAGGAATCTGTTTACCCTGGAACTAGTAGAATCCCCTGGATGGCTGGATGAACTAGGCACAACATTTGACCTCTGGGCCTGAGAGGCCACCAACTGAGTCAACATCTGAATAGCTCCCCTAAGATCCCCATCAGAAACACCAGAACCGGAAGCTGGGGCTGTAGGCGGGACATGAGTATCGACGTAAGGGATAGTGGTACCCTCCGTAGGTGTAGGAACTGGGGTAGTCTGCTCTGGAATAGAAGGATCCAGCAGAGTAATAACAGGGTGACTACCCTTACCCGCAACATCAAGCAATGAATCATCGCCACTCCTAGGGTGGCATTGGCTTCTTGGTCAATTCTCGCTTTCTTCTTAGGTGCCATTTACTGAAAGATAGAACAATGCACTGATTAGGAAGGAAACAGTTTCACCGCACGATCCAGATTATCAAAGAAGGGTGTTATTCCTAAATGCCCAAGTAGCCTCCAACTTATAGATGTGGTCGACTACACACCGAAAAGAAGGACTCTACCAGACACGGCTCGAGACATCCTAGGACACTTTAAAACCTTAGGCTCTGATTCCAAGTTTGTCACGCCCTAAAATTCGAGGAGCGTGATCGGCACTCAACCGAGTAAACCCGACTGAGCAAGCCTGTTAGGTTTCATTCTATGCAAACAACCTCATGACTAAATAGGAGATGGACTCCATTAATCAGATTTAGTAAGTATTTCATTAACAACTTTCATTTCCTTTCCATTAGCAACTTAAATCATAATTATCAAAATATCACAAGTGTTATAAGTCTTTGCCAAACATCAATATTCTTACTTTAATTCCAATACCCGACACTACCCACAACCTGCCTATGGAGCCTCTAAACATAACTGAAGAGTAATGTAATATAGAAATACTGGTAACAAGGCTCCGGCTATACCTCAAAAGTGAAAATCTAAAATAAGATGACGTTCAATATAGCCCCTTGAAGGAGAAAGGGGCTCACCAAGATCTTTGGGAAAGAGGATGCTCTGCTACACACGATCGACACTATCCGCTATGGAGCCACCTACATTCATTTAAAAAAATGTATCGCCCCCCACAAAAAGGACGTTAGTGCCATTGAATAGCACTAGTATGTAAAACTAAACACCGTCTAATTAGAAAGAACTGTCAAAAAAGAATAAAGAGATCATAAAAGTAAATCAAAAGCTTTAACAATTCCCACATCAACAAATAAAAGGGATCACATAACTTTCACATAATTTCCATACCTCTAGGTTGCGTTCTATAGCCCATCTTAGGGTTCACATATCATATTATACACCTATGCATTTCATAGCCCGTCCATAGGGTTCACATATTATATTATACACCTATGCATTTCATAGCCCGTCCATAGGGTTCACATATTATATTATATATCTATGCGTTTCATAGCCTGTCCATAGGTTCCACATTTTATAGTATAACCCTATGCGTTTCATAGCCCGTCCATAGGGTCAACATATTATATTATACACCTATGCATTTCGTAGCCCGTCCATAGGTTCCACATATCAATTAATCGGCACATGGGGCCACAATCGTTAAAACATACTTGGCACTAGGCCATATTTCATAACTCAATCTCTTAATCCCCACATTTCACATCATCTCTACATATTTCACATCAGTATCAATTTCAACAACAAGCCATTCAATTCAAGATGTCATGTACACATGAGAGGAACCATGAATCCTCGACATATACAATATCTCACTGATCATACACCTCATGTTTATTGACAATGGAATTTTAAACACCAGGGGCTCTTCCAAATCAATAGAAGGGTACACCAACCCGCAATAAAAACACACATCGAAGGCATAAGCAAATAATTACACTAATTATTCTTGAATGCTTCTTCTCCAATAATGACATTATACAATTATAATTCAAGTTCTCAGCACGTTGGCCACACTATATTTCCCAAATTCATTTGATTACTTTAAACATTTCTACACATAGAGGATTTCACATAGTTTGGCATAGGATATGCAACTCAATCTCAATTTAAGGTCATAGCATTTCAATACATGATTCATATTCCTTGCACTCTTTTTAAGTTATCAACAATAGTACCTTGATCATATTGGAATTCATCTTTTACAATTATAGGGTCACAACACCAATTAATGTAAAGTACCAATCACAGCAAGAATCCAAAGTTCAACCTTACCACATTTACTCAGTCACTTACTTCACTTCCAAACATCTTTGTACATTACCAATAACTAGACACAATCAATCAAATAAATTTAGTACACATAAGAACAATTCGGAGGATCAACCATAACGAGTTTTCTCACACAATTTGGCATCAAAATCTCAATTTAAACTTGACTTGGAGTCTAGGTATTTTAGCACATAGTTCCCATTTTTTACATATCCTCATTTACCAAGAATAACGTATTAAACACATTGAGGTACATCATTCACTTATATTCTTGCAACACCCAAATCTTTTGAAATAATGAATACTATACATATCAAATTCCGGACTTACAATCATACGTAGGGATACCATGGGAGCTCAATTTCTAAGAAGAGGTTGTTTTAGCCATACATACCTTTCTTGAGCTTTCCTTTAATTATTACAATATTCTGAAAATTCTAGCAACTTCAATTTATTTTGAGACATAGCAAAATTTAACACAAATTAGGAAGATATTCATAATTCTAGCTCATTTGAGCATTTTATCAAATATTAGATGTGTCTCTTAATCTCAAATCTCTTTTTTCATGGTTTTCCTTCATTCCCCAACCAAATCTTGCTTATTTATGTGAAACAATCTTCCCATAAACCTAGATTGGACATGCATGTATACAAAACACTAATACACCCAAGAATCACACCTTAATAACCCATCTTATACCCCAAACTCGAAATTAAAGTCTTGGGTATAGAACCTTACTTCTTAGATGAAGAACTTGTGATTGGGTTCTTTGATTCTTGAAGATTGATGCAAGACTTGGATGATTTAAATGTTGGGTTCCTCCTTCTATTTCTAAAATGCTCTCACCTCTCTCTAAAATCAGTAGAAAATGACCCTAAATGAAGCCCCAAAGACTATATATTAAAATGGGGCCGGGTTATAAAAATTAGAAAATTAACCTTCCGATGTCAAGTATGCTACCGCAGAATCCACCACAGAATGGGTATGCGGGCCGCAGATTCGTCGCAGAATCGTTGCCCAGAACTGGGCTGTTCTGCCTCATTCTGCAATCGCAGAATGGGTTTTGCGGTCCGCAGATTTACTTCTGCGATCGCAGATTCGACCGCAGAATTGCATTTTTCCAGCTTTTGGTAATTTGATCATAACTTTGTGTAGGAATGTCCAAATGACGAACGGTTTGAAGCGTTGGAAACTAGACTCGAAGAAATTTCATTTGATAGGTTATACATCACCTAAAACATTATATATTTAGATATTCTCATTCAAAGTATGGACTAGTGCAAGATTGTTGGGAATTTTAGCCTATTATGGGCTTTTCCAAATTTTCTTAGACTTAGGCCTTTCCTTGGACCCCAAATTACTTACCATGAGACTTATACATATATTTACCAAATTCAAAGGATGTACACCATGTTAATAGCACATAAAATATTATAATTATCCTACGTAGCACCAAGAAAGTACAGTTTATTGAGCAAAATTTTCCGGGGCCTTACATATACTACGAATTGCCTTAATTAAATAAGGCTCTTCTTCTTACTTGGACCAAGACATTGCAGCCCCCCTCCATTAAAAAACAAATTCTTTCTGGTCCCCCACCCCCTGTCTTTTAAAAAAAAAAAAAATCGACCCCACTCGTCCCATAAAAAGCAAGGAGTGTAGGTCCCACATACAAAAGAAGCTTTGGATTCCGTGTTTCGGGTGCAAAAATTCGATTTCAATAATATTAAACAAACTTACATCGAGGTATTTCAATTTAGTTTATGCCGAAACTCGTATAGTCATGCATATTAGTATTGTTTAGTATGTTTCCATGTGAATTTATGTTATGTTTGTGTTTAATTTTGTATCTTTTATATACACGGATTGATTTATTTGATACCCGAATTTATGGTATGTTTGTGACCAAAAATGCTACTGGATAGTTTGTGTTATATTTGATTTATATACCCGAATTTATGTTATATTTGTGACCAAAAATGCTTAAAATTTGATAAATAATTTGTATTCTTATATAATTTGTATTAAAATTTGATAAATAATTTGTATTGTTAAATAATATTATTTATTTTATTTATTTGTATTGTTAATGTTATGTTCATATTGTAGAGCCTTGTAGCGTAGTAAAATATAGTGTCTTTTAGCGAAGTAGAATATAGAGTCTTTTAGTGTAGTAAAATGTAGAGCATTTTAGCGTAAAGTCTCAGTAGTTAACAAAATTCTAAAAATATTAAAATTGAGACGCATAATAATTAAGAATTATTCAGTGCTACCGGGCCTAAAAAATCAAGCATGGAACCCATACATAACTATTAGCTCCAATAAAAAAATTAATAATTTAATTTATTAAGTTGACAAAATTCTAAAAAAGTAGAAATTGAGACGCATAATAATTAAGGATTATTCGGTGCTACCAGGCCTAAAAATAAAGCCTGGAACCCATACCTAACTATTATCTCCAATATAAAAATTTATAATTTAATTTATTAAGTTAACAAAATTCTAAAAATGTTGAAATTGAGACGCATAATAATTAAGGATTATTCTGCGCTACCGGGCCTAAAAAATCAAGCCTGGAACCCTTACATAACTATTATATCCAATTTAAAAATTTATAATTTAATTTATTAAGTTAACAAAATTCTAAAAATATTGAAATTGAGACGCATAATAATTAAGGATTATTCGGTGCAATGGGGCCTAAAAATCAAGCCTGGAACCTATACCTAACTATTATCTCCAATTCAAAAATTTATAATTTAATTCTTTAAGTTAACAAAATTCTAAAAATGTTGAAATTGAAATACATAATAATTAAGGATTATTCGGTGCTACCGGACCTAAAAAATATGCCTGGAACCCATACATAACTATTATTTCCAGTTCAAAAATTTATAATTTAATTCTTTAATTTAACAAAATTCTAAAAATATTGAAATTGAAACGCATAATAATTAAGGATTATTCGATGCTACCGGGCCTAAAAAATAAAGCCTGAAACCCATACATAACTATTATCTCCAATTCAAAAATTTATAATTTAATTTATTAAGTTAACAAAATTTTAAAAATATTGAAATTGAGACGCATAACAATTAAGGATTATTCGGTGCTACCGGGCCTGAAAAATAAAGTCTGGAACCCATACCTAACTATAGTCTCCAATTCAGAAATTTATAATTTAATTTATTTAGTTAACAAAATTCTAAAAATATTGAAATTGAGACGCATAATAATTAAGGATTATTCGATGCTATCGGGCCTAAAAAATATGCATGGAACCCATACCTAACTATTGTCTCAAATTCAAAAATTTATAATTAAATTTATTAAGTTAACAAAATTCTAAAAATATTGAAATTGAGACGCATAATAATTAAGGATTATTCGGTGCTACCGGGCTTAAAAAATCAAACCTGGAACCCATACCTAACTATTGTCTCCAATTCAAAAATTTATAATTTAATTCTTTAAGGTAACAAAATTCTAAAATGGTTAAAATGTAGACGCATAATAATTAAGGATAACTCGGTACTACCGGGCCTCGAAAATCAAGCCTGGAGCCCATACATAACTATTCTCTCCAATATTAATCATACTTAATTATTTAATTTATTAAGTTAACAAAATTCTAAAAATATTTTAAGGATAACTCGGTGCTACCGGGCCTCGAAAATCAAGCATGGAACCCATACATAACTATTCTCTCCAATATTAATCATACTTAATTATTTAATTTATTACACTAATACAAACAATTAATTTTGTTTAAATTATAGTAGACGACATGGCCTTTCCTCCGCCTACGCATCCTGGACCTGCCGAGGATCAGCTACTAGTGCAGCAGGGTGACCATAGGTCCTCCTATGTTTGGGAGGGACAACTATCGATGCAGGCTCTCCGCCCCAGGAGGCCTGATGATTTGTGGGAGTTTATTGCGGGGCATCCTTTCCATGAGCGCGTAGTAGAGATCCTCCAGACTACGGGATTATATACCATTTTTGAGCTTGGACGGATGCAACTCGATTGGTCGCTCATCACGGCCTTGGTAGAGCGGTGGCGACCGGAGACGCATAAATTTCACTTGCCCAATGGAGAGGCCACTATCACGCTACAGGACGTCCAGGTATTATACGGACTGCGCGTAGAGGGACGCGCCTTCGCACTGACCCACCACTGGAGAGGGATGACACGTGCACAGTTGGCGGATATGATGGGGCAGTTGACTGGTTCTAGACCTCAGGGTGACTGAGGTGGCAGTCGCGTGGCTTTGTCATTCATTAGAGATCAGATGGCAGATTTGCACCCAGATATTACCCACGAGATGGACCATCTTTGGATTCAGAGGTACACTCGGTTGGCGTTGCTCCTGCTTTTCGGGTGTGTCTTGTTCCCGGACACTTCAGGGAGTAAAGTGAGTATGCACTTTCTCCATTATCTTGAGCAGCTGGATGAGCTACCCCACTACAGCTAGGGTGCTACTGTTCTGGTGTATCTGTATAGGAGCATGTGCAGGGCGAGCATAGGTCCAACGGTTGATATATGTGGTCTTCTGCCCCTCCTACAGGTGCAAAAAATTTTCGAATACATTGTTCGTTACTCCAAATTCTATATCATGAAATGAATCATAAATTTACATCAACATTTTATCTTAAGTTTGGGTCTGGCAGCGGATTATGCTGTTGCAACCACCTCTACCACCACTTCCACCCGGTGAGGATTATTCGCTGCTCCCTCTAGCTATCAGGTGGATTCTCTGGTGTGGGAACTACCGAGGGACGGATGCTCATCATAATCTCCTCCTTGGTTGTTTTAAATTGAGTTGTGATGACACGTACTAATTTTTATGTTATTATTTGGTAGTTCATCTGGATGCCATACAACATCGAGTTGCTAGGTCAACTACCCGCTTGTTGCTCAGTCGACCGGCTGATTTAGAGCACCTCCGTCCCGATGATCTTCTGGGATCACGTTGAGTATCATGCCACGGAGCGTGTTCTTCGACAGTTTGGACGTCCTCAACCTATACCGAGGGAGCCTGGATGGGAGGCTACACACTATCAGTGGGACGATCGTGCTAGCATGGACCGACAGTATATTGGATGGCTACAGCAGCAGATAGCTTATTGGGAGGACCGAGCTGAGCGTATTCTGCTACTACCTACAGTTTTCCAGGAGGCTTCTATTCATCTGTATGCTAAGTGGTATCGCCGTCAGACCCGAATGATGATCGGGAACCCCGTTCATGTACTTGGCGAGCGCTATAGACAGTACGCCGGGAGGCACGAGGCACTGGTATGTTTTTGTGGCTTATTAATATCTTATAATTGTGATATAGCGTGATTTAATTACTATTTTAAATGTTTCACAGGCTATTGGGCATCATCGCATCTACCAGTTGGGACAGGAGATATAGCAGCGTGTCGACATCCCTGAAGTGGTTAAGTATGGCCTGCAGGTGGCTGAGATGGCTCGTCTGACACTGTTGCAGGCGAGAGATGCCGAGAGGTTAGACCATGAGCCTCAGTATGTGCCTCCAGAGGCCTACCAGCGGGGTAGGCCAGTCCCACGAGCCAGGGGTAGGGCACCAGGAAGGGGTGCCCCACCAGGAAGGGGTGCTCCACCAGGCAGGGGTGCCCTACAGGGTCGCAGGGGACGTCGAGGAGGTGGTCAGCAAGGGGGCGTTGAGGTACCTGTCGACCCACCTGCTGAGGGAAATGATGAGGAGTTCGGAGTTGGGGGCTTTGGAGATGATCAGCAGGGTTATATCCCTCATGCAGATGAGCCTTCCAGCAGCATGCCTTCGTATAGCCTTCAGCTATCTTTGCCAGCATCGCAGGTTACCCCGTCAGGAGCATTGTCGATCATGGGTACATTCAACGGGGATGTAGATTAGTACTTCGCATGCCCATCTACCACAGCTGAGGATCGACCAGCCCGGGACATCGATAACAAGCGCAGGTTGAGTTATCCATCGTCCCCGGCAGTTCATGCGGATCTACCACAGGCGGCGGTATGTTTGTATTACTTTAATATTTCAATTTGTTTTCTTTTCCTTAAATAGCTTCTATTAATTAATTATTCTTTTCTTATGCAGTCTTTGTCCCAGCCTATCTCTGAGGACACTACATGCGGTGATGAGCACACCATCGATACATATACCCAGAAGGTCGACGAGACCATGGTGAGAAAATATTTTCTTACTTAAAATAATAGTACATTCTCACATGCTAAGATTACTTCTTATTTTGTAGGTTGCTGACAGCCCGACGGTCTATTCTTCCGACCCTGCCAGTTGTGGTATTGATGCTGCTGCACATCCTCTCATAAAGAGGCGGCTTGATAATGATGATCCAGATAGTGTGCCCGGGCGACAGGGGATGCGACTTAGGCCAGCAGCAGCACTGAAGCACACAGGCTGCGACACTCACTGATTTACTTATGTATTAACTTTGTGTAAATAGTGCTTTTTGCAAATAATAGTAACAACTATATTTTAACAACAATTTTATTTTAATTGCGTTTGAACAACAATTTTACTTAAACAGTACAACTCAAACACAAACCTTACAAACCTAATACAAAAACAAACAGTACAACTAATGAAAGCACTTGACAAAAGAAACATGAAGATACACTACAACACTCAACATGTAAATGTCATCGCTTTGTTACGACCGCCTACTATTCTCTCCTTAATCCTCTCAAGCTTTCTTTCTAATTTCTTTTTCTCTTTTTCCACCTCCTTGATCTTCGCCTTCAACTCTTCAATATCTTGCTTCGATTGTCGCTCTCTGTCCCACTGCCCATTACACACATCTTGAAGATAATACACCTGGTCTTGGTAGTATTCCTGGTCACATGGTTCATCAACCCATACCTTAAAATTGCATATAGGTACGTCGGGTTGCCTATAAAACTTGTTCATACATGCCCAATAGAAGCGTCCAGCTTCTTCCCATTCATTGTATATCATCCCATTCATTGTATATCATGCTTTTGATTCCACATTCACACTTTGGGAAACAAAGGGGTCGTTGAGACATTTGTTAAAGAGAAGTTTGGTTTTATGTAAAATCTTGATTATAGGTTGTTGTTAAGCGCAAATAATAACTCGAACGCGCTTGTTATTTATAGGCAAGATTTCAGATTGATCGTAGTATTATACTGCGAATTACAAATTGAATTTCTCTGACACGAAATAGGGTTTTCACATGGTTTTTAGCTTTTTCAGAATGACATGACAACTCCGCAAAACATAGTATTATACCACGAATTTTTTTTAAATATTAAATTTACTATGACACGAAACAAGGTTTTCACATGGTTTTCAGCTTTTTCATAATGACAAGACAACTCCGCAAAATGTAGTATTATACCACGAATTACATATTAAATTTACTATGACACGAAACAGGGTTTCCACATGATTTTCAGCTTTTCAGAACGACATGACAACTCCACAAAACGTACTGCGAATTACATATTAAATTTCGATGACATGAAACAGGGTTTCCACATAATTTTCAGCTTTTTCATAATGAAATAACAACTCCGCAAAACGTAGTATAACACTGTGAATTACATATTAGGCAACTCCACAAAACGTAGTATTATACTATGAATTACATATTAAATTTCTCTGATACAAAACAGGGTTTTCACATGGTTTTCAGCTTTTTCATAACGACATGACAACTCCGCAAAACGTAGTATTATACCACAAATTACATATTAAATTTACTATGACACGAAATAGGGTTTTCACATGGTTTTTAGCTTTTCAGAACGACATGACAGCTCCACAAAATATACTGCGAATTACATATTAAATTTCGATGACACGAAACAGGGTTTCCACATGGTTTTCAGCTTTTTCATAACGAAATGATAACTCCGCAAAACGTAGTATAACACTATGAATTGCATATTTGACAACTCCACAAAATGTAGTATTATACTGCAAATTACATATTAAATTTCTCTGACACGAAATAAGGTTTTCACATGGTTTTCAGCTTTTTCAGAACGACATGACAACTCCGTAAAATGTAGTATTATACCATGAATTACATACAAAATTTACTATGACACGAAACAGGGTTTCCACATGGTTTTCAGCTTTTCAGAACGACATGACAACTCCACAAAATGTACTGCGAATTACATATTAAATTTCGATGACACAAAACAGGGTTTTCACATGGTTTTCAGCTTTTTCATAACAAAATGACAACTCTGCAAAACGTAGTATAACACTGCGAATTACATATTAGACAACTCCACAAAACGTAGTATTATACTACGAATTACATATTAAATTTCTCTGACACGAAGCAGGGTTTTCACATAGTTTTCAGCTATTTCATAACGGCATGACAACTCAACAAACTGCATCTTTCTCATTAGATTTACATTTTTTGACATAAAATTAGATTTTAAATTTCGACATAATAGCTTTAGATTTGCATTTTTCAACATAACATTTTAAATTTCTTTGACATGAAACTGGGTTTGAACATTATGTATTTAATGACAACAACTCAAGTATAACCATATTTTTATTGAAGCAGAATTTGAACATTAATTTTATTTGAACATGAATTTTATTTGAACATGAAATACAAACACAAAAGCGGCAAATCTAAAGATACAAACAGTACAACTACTACAAACACATGACAAGGGAAACATGAAAATATACTACTACGCTTATCGCGTACAAGCACACTATTTAATCATGATCGCGTACTACAAATCGCTCCAACCACTCGAGTTGCTCTTCCAGCTTTTTTTCTCTTCTTCTGCCTCGTTGAGTTTGGCCTTCAACGCCTCAATTTCATCATTGGTTTGACGCCCGCTTACCGCTTGCCTATTACATAAAAAATGAAGCTCATAAATTCTTTCTTTGTAGTACTTCTGGTTACATGGTTCGTCCATCCAAACCTCAAATTCACATGTAGGCTTGCCGGATAACTCCTCAAGCTTGTTCTTACATGCCCAGTAGCGGCGTGCACCATCTGGCCACCATTTGAACAAACTGCATTTTTCTCCGTAGTAGGACCTTGGGACATAAACGTTTTGTTCAGACATGTCTTATAGAGAAACTTTGGTTATTGTTAAGCGAAGAATATAAGTAGCATGCAACCGTTATTTATAGTCAAGATTTCATACAAAAATGCAGTATAATACTGCGAATTACATTTTAAATTTCTCTTACACGAAACAGGGTTTTCACATACTTTTCAACTTTTTCAGAACGAAATGACAACTCAACAAAATGCAGTATAATACTGCGAATTACATATTAAATTTATCTGAAACAAAACAGTATTTTCACATGCTTTTCAGCTTTTTCAGAACGAAGTGAGAACTCAACAAAACGTAGTATTATACTGAGATTTACATATTTAATTTTTCTGAAAAAAAATTTCATTCATTCAAGCTTTTGAACAACGCTTTACAGCTTTTTAAGAACGACAAGACAATTGATAAAACACATTATTGTACCACGCTTCACATATTTAATTTATTTCATAGCAAAATTTTTTTATACCACATTCTTGCTCATGTTTACTAATACCCATACCTCAATATTGCTCCAACCATATCAAAATATAACGTTAAAAAAATAAGATGTAACAGGATTTTGAAAATTTGTTTTATTTCATATATATTGAAAAAAACATAAATACAGACATGTATTACAAAATATAATACCAAAATAAAGGGCTAGGGATATCCTTGATCGTTTGGTACATTGGACGAACTTGCACCAGGATTACCACCGGCATGCACACCACCTGAAGGACACTTACGATGGTCATGTCCAGTTTGAGAGCATATACCACATTTACGTACATAAACGGACTCACCAACATCCATTTGGTTCTGTATATGCATTCTCTTTTGCACTTTCAGCTTGCACAAATAGTCCTTGTTACATACCAACTTAAAAGGTTCCGACAGCCAATAATGCTCAGCACCTAATGGATGCAACTTTCCACTATACGTGTCTACGTATGCAACAACACTGTATTGCCTATCAATATAGTTTGTTCCCCCATATCCAACTTGTTGAAAGTACTTCAACGCACATGCGCACGGCATGTGGTAGATGGTCCATTTCCCACATGAACATAACCTTCTATTTTCATTCACCATCTGTAGATTATTCCCACGGTGTCCGTTGATAGCGGTCTTAACTTCAAAAACACCCCGTTCATGATCATACTGAAGAAATGAATGCTACTGTGCTCGTCTCCTGTATTTTTCAAATCTTGTCATGAGTATTGGCATAAATTCAACACCCCTGTCCATCAATGTCGATGCAGCCGCATGCCTTTCAACAAACCTCTCTGCACTCTGTTTGAATGTTATGCGGACTATGGCAGTGACAGGCAGTCCACGGGTAGACTTCAACAAGCCGTTGAATGACTCCAACACGTTTGTAGTGAGGGCTCCCCATCGTCTGCCGCCATCAGCATGCAATGTCCATATTTGAAGCTCATGTTGCATCAACCAAGTATAGGCTCGTGGTTCTATCTGCCGGATCGATCCCATGCGCCTCGTGAATTTGCATTGCTGGTGCTCAGTTGCAGCCATCCACATTAAGCCATGCAAGGCCTTGTCAGGAAATTTCTTCTGGAAATTGGCCTTCAGGTGCCTCACACAGTAACAGTGGTATGCATATGGTTTATGCCATTTAGGCAAGTGACGTATAGAACTTAAAATACCACCATGTCGATCAGATATTTAGACAAATACATGAACGCTGTTTGACAACGTGCTGCTTCAAGTGGTTCAAGAACTACGTCCACGTCTCTTCACTTTCGTTGGCACAAATGGCAAAAGCTAGTGGAAATATTTGTCAGTTGGCATCTACTGCAACTGCAATCAAAAGCTTAATATCAAACTTTCCATAGACATGAGTACCGTCTATGGAAATTACAGGACGACAATGCACAAAACCATCAATTGCTGGTTTAAATGACCAAAACACATAGTTAAAAAGATATTTCGGTCTGTCCGGACTTCGCTCATGCCTCCATTCAATAACAGTCCCGGGGTTAAAGTGTTGCAGTGCGGCCATGTACCTGGGCAGATTTGAAAAAGACTTATCCCAGTCGCCATAAATAAGTTCAAACACACGTTTGCAACCGAGATATGCCTTTCTTTTGGTTATAGTACAACCATACTCCTGGTGGACGGCTGTAATACACTCTTTAATCTTGAACCTAATGGACACTTCCAAAAATGGAACCAAGA
>MU743380.1:35735-60738 GCA_026770625.1 Nicotiana glauca
TTCAAAGTTGGCAAATCAAAAGAATAACATCAACACCATATCATCCAGTGGGTAATGGACAAGCGGAATCTACAAACAAGGTAATCATCAACAACTTAAAGAAAAGGTTGCAAGATTCAAAAAGTAATTGGTCTGAAGTGTTACCAGCGGTATTATGGGCATATCGAACAACGGCAAAAACAAGTACGGGAGAAACACCGTTTTCAATGGTTTATGGTGCAGAAGCTTTAATACCGGTTGAGATAGGCGAACCAAGTACACGTCGTGTTCAAGCAGTAGAGGAATCAAACAATAAAGAGTTACGGGTAAATCTTGATCTACTCGAAGGGAGAAGAGAAGCTGCATTAATAAGGATAGCAGCTCAAAAGCAATTAATTGAGCGATATTACAACAGGAAGGCACGTCTCAAGTTCTTTAAAATTGGGGACTTCGTGCTCAAAAAAGTATTCCAATCTACAAAGATAGCTAATTCAGGAAAGCTAAGTCAAACGTGGGAAGGACCTTATAGAGTTCGTGAAGTTGCGGGGAAAGGAGCATACGAATTGGAGACAATGGATGGCAAGGTTTTACCTTCACATTGGAATGTTGTTCATTTGAAGAGATACTACTTCTAAGGAAGTACCCACGGTCAGGTATCGCCATGTTAAATTTTATTTTTTTTGAATTGTTAAAATTTTACTAATGATTTTAGATGCTAGACAAAAACCCTAACTCGTGCCAAATGATGAGTCACAGCCTGCACGACAAAATAGGTTACATTAATCTGATGGAAATACACACGAGTTAGGCAGTCTTCATCTATAATCGCACCTTCGAGTCCCGTATATTTTTCTGTTTCAGGAAAAGGACCAAATTGGGAGAAAACACACAAGTGCTCGAGGCTTCATACTTCACCACTCAAACACTTGGGGGACTACATGATATACATACAAGGATGTGCAGAAGAATAGATACGAGTGAGCAAGATTTAAAAAGAAAAATCAAGCTACAAGAAGTCAAGTGTCAAGCAAAAATCACGAAGTCAAAAAGCACTCATCATAGTGTTCTTTCCTATGAGAACAACGGAGTCACCTCTCAAACCCTTCTTAATATGTAGAGATAAGTCATGACTATGTACTAAAAACAGGTTATGAAAAGGAAACCTTGTTTATTTTATAAATCTGTTACAAGAAAACAGTTATGAAAAAGTTATAGATGTACTTCAATACATGTAATACTCAAAAAAAAAAACTTGTTAAAGTTCATGAATAAAAACTTGTCAAAGTTATTCCATACAAAACATGTGTGTCCCTATTTCTTTCATCGTATTATAACACCATTATGAAGTTGAGACGTTTTCTTCATTAAGTGTCGATAAATAAAAGGGCCCTCTTTTATTTTCTTCATGATGATAATCCATGAGAAGAATCATAAAGCATTTTTTTTAAAAAAATAAAAATGCTAAACTATTCTATAAGTCCCAAGTAAAAAATAGGCAAGAATAGAATAAGTAGAAAACTATTCTATAAAGTCTTGAATAAAGTAAATAGACAAGAATAGATTATAAAGATGTATTAATTAAACTTCTGAACATAAAAGACTAAGGAAAAAACTTAGTCATTGAAATGCAGTTGTCTTTAAACAAGTACCCCATTATGGAAACTGAGGACTTCACCAAAAAGATCCCTTAAAATTACCAAGGGATTACATCACCAATCATAAAAAAAAGTAAGGACTGAAACACTTTTAATTGGTCACTGAGGGGGTTGGAACATCAGAAGTTGTAGCCTCATTTTCAGAAGTAACAATAGGCTTGATAACAACTTCCAAGGGAGCAACAATAGGAACAGTTTCAGCTGAGCTTGAAGTATTAATATCATCGAGGGAAGCAGTAGTCACGAGAACTTCAATTCCCATAGACTGTATTATAGATGTTTCACCCTCGGTCATTAGAATCACAATTTTAGCTGTTTTAGCAACTGCTTCAGAATTCAAAGGCTCTGCTACCTCAGGAGTTCCAAGTGCTGGAGAAGAAATATCAATTGGTTGTTCTGGAGAAGGAGTGTCAACATGTTGGTTATTCTTCTCAATCGCGTCTAAGACTTTGGCTAATTCAAATGCAAGTTGAAATTTTCTTGAGTAGCCTCCAGCAAAGCATCACGACGAGACCTCAGAAAATCCCAATTGATCTCATAATTAAAATTCTCCGCAAGAGAATTGTACTCCCTCTCCAAGTTTTCATAATCCCTTTCCCACACAGCAAGGTCATTTTTCATTATCTCTTGCTTAGCCAAGTGGGAATTAAGGGAAGTCTCAAGAGTGGTATGGGAACTCTCTAAAGAACGAACTTTATCTGAAGAAATCTTTAAATCAGCCCGAGTTTGATTCAAGCTTTGCACTAACTCTTTAGCATATTCTTCTTTTTTCTCCATAAGTGCTTTGAGCTCCTTAATTTCTTCATTAGCCTTTGACAATGAGTCCTTCAAAAGTTCTTTATCCCTTTTTACCTGGCTTGAGGAAGCTTTGGCAATTCCTAAGTCTGTGGATAAAGTACGATTTTGCTGTTCCAAATGAGCTTTACTATCTTGTAACTCCTCTATGCTCCCTAAAGCACTTTCAAACTGCTCCTTCCAATTTTGAGCTTCAAGCTGGGCTCCCTCAGCTATTCTCTTAGCATCCGAAATGGCCTTTGCAGACTCACGAGCTTTCTTTTCCAAAGTAGAGACCCTTCCCATCAGCTCGGTCCCAATCAGGTTAGCCTACAAATATAAGGCACAGAAATAAGAACTTAAAGCAAAAGGAGAGCAAATGTCCAAGTTAAAAGAAGTTACCTTCAAGGTCGAATGAACTATGTCATTCATCAAAGTAAAGCAGCTGTGGCTCTGCATCTTCGTCCTCTCCACATCTCCGATTAGAGGCTCGAGCCAAACATCAGCTCCACCAGTCTTCCTCAAAAGGCTATGAGTAGCAGGTACTTCAAGTGTAACCTTTCTCATAGCCATACCTCTGCTATTGTGGCCAATTTCTGAATGCACGATGGAGGAAGAAGGAACAATGGAAGGAGGAGCAGTAGAAGAGGTGAAAATAACAGGAACCGTGGGATTCAAAGCAGGAGCAGAAGGAATAGGCATGGGAGATAACATAGGTACGGAAGCAGGAGCACTCACAGTAAATGAAGGAGCAAAAGAGGTAAACACAGGTGAAGAAACACTCACGGTTGGTGAAGAGACAAAAGGAATAGAAGAAATGGGAACTGAGGAAGACAGAGGAATTTCATTTAAAATAGGGTCGAGCTCCCCACTTTCAAAACCACCAACAAAGAGACGGTGAATAGATTCACTAGTGTCTCTTGGTGCGGCATCTTCATCAGAATGAATCAGAACAGGCTCGGTAGTAGAGATACGAACAGGAGTATCTTCAGCTGCATCTTTAATAATAACGCGTCTCCTGACTCTAGGTCTAGATACCAACGAGGTACCTCTTTCTTCCACATTCTCAGTATCTACTCCCATAGCTTTCCTCTTTGCTATCAAGTCTTTAGCCTTGTCCAAATCAAGGGAGGCATTGGCAGAAGTGCGCATAGCCAAAGCTACATCAGCCATCATTCCTCTCATACCAAATCCTGATAAAAAGAAGGATATGAACTCAATATTGAAAAGAAAGGGGTTTACCATATGTATTTAAAAAATATATATGTAAAGAGATGCATACCGTGTGTTTTCACTCTCCAGCCATGTAAAGAAGAAATAGATTTCCAAGTTCTATCTTCTTTAGGAGCAATTTTTAAAATCGAATCTACCTAACCACGGAAGTTGGGAATAGGTTCCACATCTCCCATGGTTGCTACAAAAAACCAAAAAGGTATGAAATTAAAGAGAAAATCAAAATCTCTAAAAATAGGTACGTTAAAGTAAATAGAAACTTACGTGCAAAGTTCCACTTCTCAGGGAAGGGAATATTTGTTTCACCCAGCAAATCCAATGTACGAACAACAATATAACGAAGATACCACCCACGGTCTTTGTCATCTTCAAGGTTTACCAAAATTTTTTTACTCCTCGCAGTTAAGGTAAAAACCCCATGACGCATTAAGTTGGGATGGTATAAATGAATAAGGTGGGAAAGAGTAAAGTTGATTTTGGCTTTGGTAAATAGATATCTTAAACAAGCCACAGCCCTCCATACTAAGGGGCCAACTTGAGCTAAGCAAATATTGAAGAAGCGACAGAAATCAAGGATAACTGGATCTATGGCAGGTTTGAATCCCAAAGTAAAGGGATAAGTATAAACGAAAGAATACCCGCTTCTATAAGAAGAAATTCTTTGATTTAGGGTAGGAATTGACAGACGAAGACTCTGTTTCCAATTACAATCTTTTCTAATGGTAGGGATTGTAAGCTCAGTTATAAGAGAAGGGTAAGCATCAACCTTTTCTAATTTTGCAACTTGCTTCTGAAGAGACGTTCTGTCACCCCCAAAAGACAAATCACTTGGTACAATCTCTTCAACTAAGGGTTCTTGAGAAGGGTCAGAAACCTCTTTACCTTTAGAAGAAGGAGTTTTAGAGATGGAACCTTTGATGCCTGAACTTGAAGAAGGAGAAGCAGAGCCAATCGAACCTCCACGTGTGGATCCTAAACTCCGAAGCCTTCCTCCTCTGCCTCTTCTATGCCTAATCGGAGCATGGGCATTAGGAAATTGATCAAGAACTGGAACTTTTCTAGGGTTAGGGTTTAGAGATGTCATTGTTGGACAAATTTGAACTAAGGAGAAGTAAAATAAAGTAAGGAAACACTTGATGAAAATTTATGAAGAAGGTGACAAAGGAAGAGAGAATTAAAAAGGTATATGGAAGCAACCGTAAAACTAAGAAGTATAATAATGAAAAGCCTATATTAAAGGCAACTATCACTTCGTGAAAAGAGGGGTTGAAGAAGCCTAGAAAGAAGGACGCAGAATTGCAGATCTAATCAGAAGATGACATGTGTGTGAAGCATTAAATGAGCAAGACACCTGAGGCGTCAGTATTGTCATAAGCATTGATTATGGCAAAAATTCCACTTCCCAATTATTTAATTGATAAATAAAAGGAAAGTGGGGGGAGTATCTGTATTGGAAAAAAACTGAGTTTATATTAAAGATGACGTGGCATGATACGTGGATTGGTCAAAAGTTCAACAGGCAATAATTAATTGAGAGACACGAGAAGCGAAAGACACGAGAAGAAGAACTCTAAATAGGCACTGGGTGCAATTCAAATACGTATCTCGTATCTAAATAAGGCATTTAAGACCAGGGATTCGTAAGGATTCAAAAGATATGAATCTGATGATGAAAAGTAGTCCAAATACAGTATTAAATGCCGAGTACGTTAGTAAACTGGTATTTAATAATACTAATTATGTAACGCCTCATTAAATGTCCGTTATTATTCTTATTTAGACCAAGGAAATGAGCCGTTACTCCTTATTAGCTATAAAAGGAGGAGATCTCATCATTTGTAGGGACACAAAATATCATCCACATCATATTGAAATACAAATTTCTTTACTGCTTATTCTTATTTTCAGAAAGCCCATTATTCTTTTTGGTCTCTTGATTATCAGTAACCCAATTTCTTATCTTAAATTCTAGTTTTGACCAAATTATTATTTTTTGGTTAAACAATGCTGATCTGAGGAATTTTGTATTCCTGGCGTCTGGTTCTAGGACGTCCGGCTCTCCGGCTCTGTCATGTCATATTTATTTTCACTTCTGGCACTGTCCTTGTCCTCGAGACTAATGGCAGTAGCATGAAGCCCGAGTTTGGAACCAAAATGTGGTTCTTTAAAAAGATGATATTTTTATATATAGCGTCCAAATACCGAGCGCTATATATTAACGTTAACAGTGTCGTTAATGTATAGTGCCAAGTATTTGGGTGCTATATATAAAAAGCTTCCACGCCCAGTTATAGTGCCCAAATATTGGACGCTATACATAAAACTTTATGTGTAGCGTCCAGTATTTGGGCGCTATACATCTTTTTCCTAGCCCCACCAATAATTCCTGACTTCAATAATTCAAAAGCGTATAGTGCCCACTTTTTGGACGCTATATATAAAAAAAAATTTCGGCTAGCCATTTCCTATATAAAGTGGTTAGGATTGTATAGTAATTTATTCAAAAAAAAATTTTAACTCTTGTTGAAACATTTATTGTTGTTAAATTCTCCAGCATTTTTTCGTTATGTCTGAAAAGCATAGAATAAGAGTTTTATTATATTGGGGGGTGAGTTTGTGATGGAGAATAACTCCGTAGGCTACAATTTACCTGCTCAGTGTCATGTTAAATTGCCACTTACAATGGAGTACGATAAATTGATATCGTTGTATGCAAAAAAATGAGTGTAATGAAACGTTCAATGATACTTAAAGTAACCGGAAGATATCCGTATTCTATCACTCCGCAAGGGGTTGCTTTTTACTCGAAGTATAACATCGACGATGATGAAACTTTGAGTGATTTTCTGAGGATTCCAGATGAATGTCGGGAATTTCTTATAATCACAATGTTGGAGATGTACGTGAAGGTCGAAGATGTTCCAAAAAATAAGGTTGTGCGCAGTAGAGATAACCCCCAGTCATCGGGTGGTTATTCTGGAGCAGTTTTTGCTGGACAGGTTCCGTATGAAAGAGTTTTCCTTGATTTAAACTTATCATCATCGGTGAATGAGCAGCGAGAAAATAATTTATACCCTGCTTTCCATAATTCACAAGACGAGTGGTAAAATTCAATTTTTATTTGTATTAATTATGTATATTTTTGGTGTATTAAATTTGTATTAACGCTCATATATTTCATAGGGGGTACCGGCCGTATATGAATTTTACAAGTGGCCCATTTGGTAGTCATCACCTAATTGAAAACGTCCATCATGGAGTTTCATCACATTACGACTTGTAAGTGAAGTGATATGGCCATATGGAAAGCATTTATTAATTCAGTAGCTTATATTTCTGTTGGTTGTGCAGTGAAAACGAGCAAGTTGAACCACCCGTACTCACTCAATTGCCCTGGCAGATGCACAGAGTGAGGAACAAAACAGTGATTATGATAACAATGCCGATGAATCCGAAGACGAGGCATCCTTTCCTTGTGAGGATGGTGATGTGCAGGATGAGGAGGACGGACATCATTTGAAGAGAGACCCCCCTAGACGAAGAGTGTACGAGTCCAAAGTGTCGTTTTATTCAAGGGAGATTCCTTACATTGATAACTTTCCAACCGTGCTGGATGTGGAAGCTCTCACAAGGGATTTTGATGAAATTCGGACAGCAATATGAGATGAGTCTAGACCAATGGTGCTTGCAAAGGGGATGCTTTTTTATGATAAAGCGTGCGTAAGCAGGGCTTGTAAAATGCACAACGTAAAAACGTGTCGTGAGATGCATGTATAGGAGTCAAGTCCGATGGTATACAAGGCTGTTTGCCATAGGTGGTTTTGGCCATGTAATTGGATGTTGCGTGCGAGCAAGAAGAAGTCAGGTCTATGGGAAGTGGGTAAATACATTCCCACCCACATATGCGAAATGAACCTATTCAACGAGAATCACTTCAACTTGGATATTGACTTAATATCTCTTGTTCTTATTCCACACATCAAAGCGTCCATTAGGTATAAAATCAAAGAGTGCATTACAACAGTCCACCAGGAATATGGCCATACCATTACTAAAAAAATGCATATCTCGGGCGCAAACGAGCGATTAAAATAGTCTATGGTAACTGGGATAAGTCATTTGTAGATCTGCCTAGGTACATGGCTGCACTACAGCAGTTTAACCCCGGGATGGTTGTTGAATGGAAGCTTGAGCGCAGTCAGGATAAACCAGAATATATATTCAATTACGTGTTCTGGGCGTTTAAACCAACAATTGATGGTTTTTCGCATTGTCAGCCCGTAATATCCATAGACGGCACTCATGTTTATGGAAAGTACGATATCAAGTTGTTGATAGCCGAGGCAATAGATGCTAATGGACAAATATTTCCTCTAGCTTTTGCTATTTGTGCCAATGAATGCCAAGAGACGTGGACACTATTTTTAAACCACTTGAAAGAGCATGTTGTCAAACAGTGTTCCGATATCTGTCTAATATCTGATCGGCATAGTGGTATCTTAAGTTCTGTGGAGAACTTGCCTGCATGGCAAGAACCTTATGTCTACCATCGTTACTATGTTAGGCACCTTAAAGCTAATTTCCAGAAGGCATATCCCAACAAGGATCTGCATGATTTGATGTGGATGGCAGCAATAGACCACCAACAACATAAATTCCGGAGGCACATGGAATATATCAGGCAAGAAGACGAGGCAACCTATCATTGGTTAATGCGACATGACCCTGAAAAGTGGACTTTACATGCGGATGGTGGCAGACGATGGGGAACTCTGACTACAAATGTGTCAGAGTCTTTCAATGGGTTATTGAAGTCGGCAAGAGGATTGCCTGTCACAGCCATGGTGCGGATGTCGTTCAAGCAGATGGCGGAGAAGTTTGTTAAAAGGTCTGCAGCTGCAACGTCATTGATGGATATGGGTGTTGAATTTATGCCAGTGCCGATGAAGATATTTGAGAAATACAGATGGCGAGCACCTTGGCATTCATTTTTTCAGTACGATAACGAAAGAAATGTTTTTAAAGTTCGCACGGCTATCCATCAAAATCGAGGTAATAATGTGCATACTGTAAATGAATCTACAAGGTTATGCTCTTGTGGAAAATGGTCCATCTACCACATGCCTTGCTCACATGCCATCAAGTGCTTTCAACAAGTTGATTTAGGTGCAATCAACTATGCTGATCAGCAATGTAGTGTTTCGAAGTACCTAAACACATATAATAGGCAGTTGCAGCTAGTGGGTGCTGAGCATTATTGGCCGCCTGAACCATTTAAAATGGTGTGTAACAAGTCCTATTTGCGTCGAATACAGGTGAAGAAGAAAACGCGTATACGGAACCAAATGGATGTTAGTGATACCATTTATGTGCGCAGATGTGGTATGTGCTCGCAAACAGGACACGAGCGTCGAAAATGTCCTTCGGCTGGTTCGAGTGGCAATAGTACTCAAGCTCTTGGTGGTCCTTCTTCTATTATGCCTAACTATCACTGAGTTTATGTTGTAATAGGACGTTGCTATATTTATGCTGCAAGTTTTATAAAATAAAATTATGTTTGTTAATTATGAGTTGAACTTTTCGATTTTAATTTTTTAATGATATTTTTAAAAATTATATGTTCGGAGAACTGGAAAAAATATTGAAATATCATAAGGCTAATTAATTTTATTTTAATTATGGTTGTTTTTTTTTCATATATAAGTGTTGTCTTGTCCAACTGACATAAAGCTATTTCGTACCTGTCAAAACCTTTAACACGCGAAGCATAGCGTGGTCAAATATTACGTTATATGTGTATATAAATCAGGATATTAACGGACAAATTTATTTGACAAATTTATATTTTTTATAAAATACTAATATTAAATCCGGATAAATTTAACATACTAGTTTCGAAAAGAAGAACCGGATAAAAAATATTGGGGAAGAAGAAGCAGAATGGTCATCTTGAAGAAGACGACTCATTTTTAAAAAAAGGGGTATAGCGCCGGGTATTTGGGTGCTATACCTGGGCGTGGCAGCTTTTTATATATAGCGCCCAAATACTCGGCGCTATACATTCACGGCACAGTTAACATTAAGGTATAGCGTCAAGTATTTGGGCGCTATATATAAAAATGTCATTTTTTTTGCACCTATTAAGGTGCTACTTATCCAAAATAACCACATTTTGGTTCCGGACTCCACGAAGCCCAACCAGAAACTGAGTGATAGACATATCATGATCATGACCAACAACGTGTATTGCATAAGGAACGACCCGAAGAAACAAGAAAGGAAGTTATTTATGGTTGTAATAACCAGATCGATTGTTTTGAGCTCTAGCATGATTTGCATGTGTAGTTTAATTAAATTTTCGGGAAGATCAGAGTTGGTGTGGAAGAATAATTCTCAATTCAGAAGCTTTAAGTTGGAAGAGTTGACAAAGGTTTAACTTTTGAGTAAACAATCTCGGATCGGAGTTTTGACTAGGTTCAGATGATAATTTTGGACTTAGACATAGGACCGGATTTGGAGGTCTGTAGGTTGATTTGATGCTTTTGGCAAAAGTTGGAATATTGAAGGTTTAGAAGTGTCACGACCCAAAAGCCACTGAGGGTCGTGGTGGAGCCGGATACCGCTGTCAGGCAGGCCAATCAAAATACTTAATTTAATTCCAATTTATGTATTGTCTAAAATTATTTTTCTTTATACATTAAATAACGAATAACAAAATCTACAAAAATAATCGTGAAATATTTAACAAAACTTAACATTTAATAATCCAAAAATCCTACCAGAACCCGGTGTCACAAGTACATGAGCAATTTCTAAGAAATAATATCATACAACAATCGTCCGGAATACAATGTTGGACAGAAATAAATACAGAAATATGAAAAAGACTCTGTTGGCTGTGAATTGCCTCGGGAAGTGCAGTTCACCTAAGTCTCCGTATCATCCATGTTGTTACGCCCAGTAGGCCACTAGAGATGAATATGCCTGTGCAACAAAAATGCACAGAAGTATAGTATAAGTACGAAATCAACGTGTACCCAATGAGTATCCCATCAAATCTCGAAGAAGTAGAGATGAGATGGTCGACTTCGACACTTACTAATGGTCCAATGATGGTATATCCATAATATATTAAATTGTGAATTTTTTTTAACATGGTTATAATTCAATGGGTTGAAGCAAATAAACAATTCTTTCCTTTATAGGAAATCATTCATTTTCATCATTTATACATATATTATTACCAGAAAGGGGCAGCAACAACTTCAATAAGTTTCAAGGCAAGCAATACAAGCATACGCAAATCATGCCGAGGTCGACGGCCCGCTCCAACAGAAATGTAAAATGTTTACTGCCGAGAGTCGAACGGCACGAACCATAAATGCATCTATTTAATCTGCCGAGGCGTTCGGCCCGCTCGAAAATTAAACACACACAAACAATCAATCAAGATTCCACACGAAGCAATTATCCAAAAAAAGCCAATCCTCTTTTAACTATTTAAGAAAAATGAAGTTTAATCCTTTTAGAAATTTATTTACTAATTCAATGTGATTTAAGCAATTCAAGCCGTCAATAAGTCCACAAATAATCGAAGTATAGCATGCTTTTGGTCCTAAACTACCCGAACAATAGCATAATAGTAGCTACGCACAGACTCTCATCACCTCGTGCGTACGTAGCCCCCACAAATAGGAGCATATAACCAATTAACTCACCTATGGGAAAAATTGCCTCTTACAAGGTTAGAAAGGAGACTCACCTCGCTCTGAAGACTATATTCCGATTCAAGAACGCGCTCAAACCTCCAATTCGGAATCGAGCGATCCAAAACTATTCAAACAGGGTAAGAACTAGTCAATACATGCTCAAAAGTTCATATTCTAATATTAAACCAATTTCCCAATCCTAAATGCAAGGTTCCTAAAGTTTACCCCCAGGCCCACGTGCCCGAATTTCGAATTTTTTTTAAGAAAGTCATTACCCATAACCCGAGGATCAAAAATATATGATTTTTACTCCATTCTCTAACAAATTTTGTGGTTAAATCTTGTTTTTACCAAATTCTAGGTTTTTAATCTAAAACCCTTGATTTTCCCTAATTTTTACATGTTAATCTACCTATAATCTATGCATTGAACACATGTTGTATAGAAATTACTTACCTCAAAGTGCTAGGTAAAGAACCTGTTCCAAAAACTCCAAAAATCGCCTAAGAAGATGAGGAAAATGAGATACATGGTCTAAGTCTCGAAATTAATAGCTGGACACAGGCCTCTGATGTCGCATTTGCGACACCAGGTTTGCAAATGCGAGGGTTGCAATTGCAACAAAAACCTCGCAAATGCAAAGCCTGCTCTCCTCCAACCATCATCGCATTTGCGACAAGAAGATCCAAATGCGAGCTTCGCAAATGCGAAGATTCCATCGCAAATGCGACCCCCGACTGATTTGGCCCATTTCGCAAATGTGATAAGGGTTTGTCGATGCCCCCCATTTTTCTAAGGGCGAAAAGCGGGTTTCGACATTATGGGTGGAATGACTCTTTTATCCTCTTTCGGGGAATTTGGGTTATGGATTTTGGAGAGTCGCCACCTAATGATTATAGTGCATTAAGACACTTTAAAAGAAGAGAAGAAGATTTTGAAAGAAAACCAGAGTTTGGGTAAGGGCTTGAGATTATTTCGAGGGGAAGGTGTTAGGCACCCCTCAAGATCTACTAGTGTGGTTCCCGACCGTGCTTAATTGTGACTTTAAGAGTAGGCGTGAACAAGCAAAGTTTGCACATAGGAAACATAGCAAGTTGAAAATTTTGAAAGAAGAAAGACACAAGTTGTTTTGAAAAGAGGAATTTTGGTTGAAAACATTAATCTAAGATAGAACATTAAAGAAGAAGAAAGGGGTCCTAAGTTTCAACATAATATGGATCACTTTGGTGCAATACCCAGCAATCATTCTCACACGAGATATTAGCGCACTGGTCATCATATCCATATTCTACCCTTCCCACCCCGTTAAGGTATTTAAACGCAATTAGTCTCGTTTTACGTATTGCATGCTAGTACCCGCCCCAACCTATCAGTCCTGAGGTGTTAGGACTTCTAATCCTAAAAGGGGAAGAAAGGGATGGGGGCTTTGCATGGAGTTTCAAAGGATAAAAGTCTAATTCGTCATTCAAAACAGATACCAAGTAGGGGAAAGAACAATAAGACAAACCAAGGCTCAAAGAAACCCCTTTAAACAGACAACATATAGTTTAGCATGTCTTGCATATACTGGTTTGGTCTTAAAATAAAATTAAGCGGCGGACGGATCAGTTTAACACATAGAATTAGATAAAAGGTCTACATTAGGCAACTTGGATCCAATTGTTAGGATCTGGAGTATTTTACCGGATTATTAGTTAAGGATTAACACAGACACGTTTCGAAAGAAGCAGAAATCTGCAGAAGTTCAAAAAGGTTTTGGAAAGTCGCTGGAACTGTTTAAAGAAATATTTCAGAAGTAAAGTGTTTATAAAAAGGAGGCGAGAGTTTGAAAGTTGTTTTGAAAGTAACTTCAAGAAATAAAACATTTCAGACAGAGAAGTGGGAAAAATGATTTTAGGAACACGTGTTTATTAAGTTGCAGACAGGTTTGGACGAATCTGTTGAAAAATATTGAAATAGTTGCCAGATTACATGCTTATAACTCGAGCGAGCTTGAGATCCTATAGGCAGGATGTCTACTTCGATTTCTTTATTTACTCAATGCTATTTTTACCGTTTCAGGCAGACGAGAGTTGTGTTGTCCTATGGTTTTCCTATTTTTTATGTAATTATATAGGCATGATTTCTATATGCTTGAATGAAGAAAAATGCAAGCCTATGGACATGATCTCTAGGTGATTCAAACGTTAAAAGCCTATAGACATGATATCTAAGTGATTCAAAGTAGTAAAAGTCCTATAGGCATGATATCTAGGCGATTCAAAGTATTAAATCCTATAGGCATGATTTCTAGGTGATTTAAAGTATTAAAAGTCCTATAGGCATGATATCTAGGCGATTCAAAGGAGTAAAAGTCCTATAGGCATGATTTCTACCCTTTAACATGCAAACAACTAAAAACCCCTCCCATACCCTTTACTACTATATTCCCCAAGTTTTTATTACAAAGTTATTATTATAGAGCCAAAAGTAAAAATAAAATACAGCATAGTCCACAACTAGATCCAAACTGCCTAATGCAATCTTGATATCCAATACATATGTTTTACCAAATCTGGGTTACAGATTCCAAGGCTTTCTCTTAGAGTGTTTCAAAGTTCCAAGGAGCTTCAAGAGCCCAGGTAATGCTTACACCCTAAAGAGTGAATGTTGTAACGGAGTAGTGCAATGTGTGGAATTACCAGCCCTTAGGCATCCAAGTTCAGAGGGAGCTCTAGGGTCCCTAAGCATGGCTTACCAGAAGGGGGTAGAACTTAAGAGCTAGAAGTAAGTGTAAAGTGAGGGAGGAACCTTAGCAGGAGGTGGTCATACCCAGCCATGGCATAGACTGGCACACCCCTAACCTCTTGCTCAGATTCAAACAAATAAGAGCAGACTCTTATAGAGTCAAACTCAGGTCTGATGGTGATCAGGACACCAACAGACCTAAATTAGAGCTCAGCACATTGAGGGGAAAGGGAATGGGAAAGCAATCGAGTAAAGACTCAGAAGAGTCTACTTCTGGATCACAGACAGCAATTCATAGTGCTGCTATGACCCAGGACAATACTCATATACAAAGGGAATAGAGGGAAAGGGATTAAAACATAACCTAAAGAGACATAGCATGCTTGAAGGTTATTACATAGTGCAGGAAAGCATAAATAAACACACAAAGAAAGAAGGGGTAGAAGCAGAGAAGTTGAACTTATAACAAGGATGCTATTTAACATAGAAGAACATAGCAGTTGTAAATTCTAGAATAGAAGGATAGTAACATCAAATAGACAGCCAGGAACAACAGGAACAGACTCAAGAAAACTCCCCAAGTGCTTAGAAGTTCAGACAGCAGGAAGTACAGATGTAGAATGCTCAGTAGTAGTGTAGAGAAATAGAGAGTAGTAATAGTAGTAGTAAAGAAGACAGAGAGGTGAATTCTGATTTTGATTTGCAGTCAGAATTCGATCATGAAGTGAAAAGAAGAGCATGTATTTATACTTGAAATCTGACATGCAAGCAAGGAAAGAAAATTAGTCGAGTATCAATTAAGATCAATCAATTAATAGAGGTTCCTTTGATTAAGGAATCCCAATTTGATCAGTAAAGGACAAGAAATATTTAAGAAAAGGGGATCAAATAAACAACATTGTGCATAGTATACAAATAACGGTAAATACATAAAAGTTACTTAAGGAGAGATTTTAGAAATACACGGTTTGTGCAAATAAGCTAAGAAAACCAATTAACAAACAGTAAATCAAAAGGTCTGAGATTTTTATACGAATGAATCAAGTGTGAAAAAAAAGGAAGGTTTTACTTAGGTTGAGTCACGGGCAAAAAAGGAAAGAAATCAATCAAGCTATATTCAGAAGAAATTTTGAACTAATTGCAAATTTGAAAAACCACTTTAGGGGGAAATTCATAGTATATAAGGAGCATATGAACACGTCACACATGAAAGAAGGCTGTACTGTCATTATAAATCAGTAGGAAAATCTAGTGTAGAAAAGCTTTTGGCAAAAAGGTCAAAACCATATGAAAAACAGAGAAATTGAAATCAAACTAGTTCAGAGATGAGAACATGCAAGTCACATACAAGTGGTCCGAAAAACTCCAAATTCTAGGGTTTTCGCCATTAATCCAGTGTAGGGATGAACAAATCAGACAAGAGCAAACTCAGAAAAACCCAAAGTAACTTAATCATTCCGTGAAAACATGCTGAGGGAAAATACAGTAAAAGAAAAATACAAGGAAACATTAAGAGGAAACATAGTAGAAGAAAGCATATAGGAGTCAAAGTAGAAACAAACAGGAGTCACAGTAGGACGAATACAGTAAGAACACCACATAAAATCACAGTAGAACGAGTAAAAATCAAAAAAACCCTAAATTGGAGAAGATGAATAGTTTTTGAAAGCAAACTTTTGAAAAAGATTTAAGAAATCATTTGAAAACCTTAAGACAAGCATGGATCTAGAGAAATATAGGAAAACCTCGATGGGCTAGGGTTTCAGAAGAACCCTAGAAGTGAGAAAGGCCTGGAAAAGGATATGCTCTGAGCCAGGTGAGCCAAAGATAGGCTCATAGGACTAGGATATGTCGGAGATGGCCGTGAAACTTGAATCGGCGAAGATCTGAGCGAAAACCTTCAAGGTCAGACCTTGAATATTCCAGTAGCAGGTGTACAAGAGCACATGGAGGTGAGTACAGGCCACCCAGGGCTTGGGGATGCCATGGATTCCGGTGAAACATGGTGGAAACCGGTGGGAGAAGGCTAGGGTTTCGGAGGGGCTAGAGAGAGTTTGAGAGGACGAGGGTTTGAGGGAGGCGGTCAAAATGAAAATGATAGATAGGGTTAGGGGTTGGTAAGTTAAAAAGGAATGGTGAAACCGTGGCCATTGATCAAAATGATCAATGGCCTGGATTAAAACAATGGCCGGGTGGGTTTGGAATTGGGTCGGGTAATTGGATTATTTAATTGGGTTAATTGGGGTCAGAATTGGGCTACAATTGAAAGCAATTTGAGGCCAAAATTGAAATAGCCATTTTTCCCTTTTGAATTTATAAAAATAGTAAAAGATGTTAAAAATCAAATTAAAAGCACTGGGTTAGCAAACCATATGTAAGTATTAATTTAAAAATATTGGTATTGATTTTGTAATTAAAATTGCTATTAAATCCGGAAATGGGCTAAAATTGCAATTTCATGCAATTTAGTTTTAAAAATACCAAATGGACTCGTAAAATTATACAAAAATCATGTAAATTATGTTTTTATGCAAAATGTCAGAATAAAATAAACTATTCTCCAAAATGGCATGCTTTTGGGAATAATTATTGGGATTTATTGTGTAAAAATAGGCCCTAAATTAGTTTTAAAATCCTTTAAAAATGCCAAAATCATTTGGGATGCTCATATATGCATACATATGCTATTTTGAGAGTATTTTGAGTATAAAAATATATAGGGAAAAATTGGGTATCAACAGCTGCCCCTCTTTACCCGAGGAGGATGAAAGAGTTGTCGGGTAAAGACAAGATGGCCAATTTTGACCGGAATTGGCGATTGTGAAAGAATTCTGACCGCGCTCCGGTTTTTAAGCTGCCTACATATCCCTGGTTTTACAGGAATCATGCCATATGTAGTTCAGGAACCAATGTTGGGGATTAGGAAAAGAATGGACGCGATGGTCTAATTTGAGAAAGGTTATGAAGTCGAACAGGTTGCGAAAAACCAGAGCGGGAGCGCTCCTGCTGAGATGACCGTTTGCTAGCTGGTGTACCTGTGAATGAGCGATGCAGTGTATATTGTGCATAATTTAAACATGATGCAAGTTCCCGTTGGACCATGAATGTTGTCTTCGGACGGTTAGGATAATGTCCTTAGACTATGATGTCCTGGGCCATGAAGAGCATAAAAGTAACGATTCGCAGGCCATGAAATGGTGTTCTCGGGCTATGCGGATGGTGCCTTCGAACTATGATGCCTTTGTATAAGTTGGCGATCTTTCAGCCCATGAGAAGGTGGCAATCTTTCAGCCAAATGAATGCAAAGGGTGGCGATCTTTCAGCCAGAGCGGGAATTTAAAATGCAGGTTGCGATATTTCAGTCGTTCAAAAAATAAAGCGGGGATATTTCAGCCATGTAGGATGGAGACAATGCTTAGTTTCGGAAGGCAGATAGGTAGCCTTATGCAATGCAGATGGAGACAGAGATTAGTCTCGAAAGGCAGATAGGTAGCCTTATGCAGGATGGAGGTAGAGCTTAACCTCGGAAGGCAGATAAGTAGCCTTATGTAGGATGGAGGTAGAGCTTAACCTCGGAAGGCAGAAAATAGCCTTATGCAAAAATGCAGATGGAGACAGAGCTTAGTCTCGAAAGGCAGATAAGTAGCCTTATGCAGGATGGAGGTAGAGCTTAACCTCGGAAGACAAAAAATAGCCTTGTGCAAAAATACAGATAGAGACAGAGCTTAGTCTCGAAAGGCAGATAAGTAGCCTTATGCAATGCAGATGGAGACATAGCTTAGTCTCGAAAGGCAGAAGAATAGCCTTATGCAAGATGGAGGTAGTGCTTAACCTCGGAAGGAAGAATATAGCCTTATGCAATGCAGATGGAGACAGAGCTTAGTCTCGAAAGGTAGAAGAATAGCCTTATGCAAAATGCAGATGATGCAAAGAGTGAATAGTAATGAAATTTTCTTAGCTGACGGCTGATTGTGATATCGTGGCTGCTGGGGATGTTAGGTGTAGATAGTAACTTTGCGAATGCGTGATTGTTCCTCACTCCTGAAGAGCACGATTGTGTGATTGAATTCAATAATTTTCGACCTGGAGTGCCTGCATTCAAAGAAAAATCGTAAGTTCCGTAGAGGGGGGAAGGTTAGTTCGTATCCCCTGGCCCTTGACGTTACGCATAATTGGGGTAACGTTGCTAAACAACAGCGATGCGAATGATATTTATGCATGATTTAGTATAATGTAAGTATAAATTTGAAAAACGGTTTTATTTTGGATGAACCAACAACCGCAACGTGGTTCAAAGACACGACAACCTCACTTGTTCTAGAATTTTGAGGGTCCTCCTCAAAATTCTGCCCCAGTTTACTGGGTGGGCGTTGCTGACGGCCATGCTGAATAACTAAAGGCGGAGCGGCTTCGGAATTTTGAGGGTCCTCCTCAAAATTCTGCCCCATTTTACTGGGTTGGCACTGATGAAGAGACTGATAAATTGACTTCGGAATTTTGAGGGTCCTTCTCAAAATTCTGCCCCAGTTCCAATATCGGGGAAAAATGGAATTTTTAAAGTGTGACCGAACCCATAGGGCTGCCTACGTATCCCCTCTTAAACGGGAATCAGGTCAGACATAGTTCAAACATCCTTCTTGCTCTTTGGCGGTGGCAATTCTCGAATGGCTTTGCCCTTTGACGGATCCAATTCTATTCCCAAGTGACTCATAATGAAACCCAATAAATTTCCAGTTGGGACCTCGAATGCACACTTGGCTGGATTCAGTTTCAAGTTGTATCTCCTCAATATGTTGAAGAACTTCCTCAAATCTTCCATGTGATCTGCAGCTTTCTTGGATTTGATGATGACGTCATCCACATACACCTCGATTTCTTTCTGTATCATGTCATGAAAGATAATGGTCATGGCCCTCATGTAGGTGGCACCGGTATTCTTTAAACCGAACATCATCATTCTGTAACAGTACATTCCCCATGGCATGATGAATGTCGTTTTCTCTGCATCTTCTTCATCCATCCATATCTGGTGGTATCCAGCAAAACAATCAATGAATGACTGCAGCTCATGTTTGGCGCAGTTGTCATCAGTATGTGTATATTTGGCAAAGGGAAATCGTCCTTGGGACTGGCCCGGTTGAGATCCCGGTAGTCGACATAGACTCTAACTTTCCCATCTTTCTTTGGTACCGGCACGATGTTGGCTAACCATGTCGGATATTCTACCACTCTGAGAACCCTGGGTTTGACTTGCTTGATAACCTCTTCTTTGATTTTCAAATTCATGTCTGGCTTGAATTTTCTGAGCTTCTATTTTACCGGTGGGCATGTAGGATCTGTTGGCAATTTGTGAGCAACAATGCATGTGCTGAGACCTGTCATGTCGTCATAGGACCATGCAAAGATGTCCTCATACTCTTTTAAGAACTTTGTGTACTCTTTCTTTTCTGGTGGTGACAAATTTACGCTGATACGTGTTTCCTTGACATTCTCTGCGTCTTCCAAATTAACAATCTCAGTTTCTTCCAAGTTGGACTTAGGCCTGTTCTCAAAATTCTCGACCTCTCTGACAACCTCTTCTGGTATTTCATCCTCTTCTGAATCTATGTCCGTTTGTTGCATTGCCTTGCTGCAAGTCACAGTCGTTGGTTCATCATCAAGATATGTAATAGTAATTCTGCAAAGTAAATGGTAGAGAAAATTAATAAGAGCGAGATATAAAGATAAACTTGGGAAATGCTTTCGATTAAATTCATAACTGTTTGAAACATCGGAGCTCTTTTCAAAAGTAAAGACAATGCGGGAAAGCAAAATCAACTAAAAAGTAAAAATGCGATGCATAGTGCGTCATTTAGCCTTGCTACCCCGAAGCTCTCCTGGCACTGGTAGTCCTGACTGACCAATTGGTGAGGTGTTCTCCTCGGTTCACAGCTTGAATAGAAGGGCCTTCCTCCCCTTCCTCCTCGAAGATAACACAGCAGTCCATATCATCCTCCAGAAATAGGTTCTTCATTGCTGCCAGTGTCTCATCTTCCTCTGATCCGTATATGACATCAGCTGTCTGAAAGGTCTGCTCCAGCTGGGGTATGGGATGTTCCAATAGGCAGTAGGGACTGCGCCATGGTGGTGACCAGTGCTTGAACTCCTCCCAGGTGTACTCGTATCCCAGGCCGAAGGTGGTTCCATGCTTCTTCAACTTGATAGGCTTGGTGATGCCCTAGAGATTTTTGCCAAGTCCTTTTCCAGGCTCATACCCGCTCCAGTTCAGGATGCTCTCAATTTTGTTATCCCACCACTTGTCTTTGTCTATGGCGTTGACTCGCTCGATGTGATGGTATGTTTCTCCACCTATTCTCCTTGTACCTCCGATCATCAGGATGGTTTGGCGACTGTATATAGGGTTGCTACCATCGCCGTGAATGATCACCTACTGATGATTCCATTCAAATTTCACAGCCTGATGTAAGGTTGACGCCACAGCCCCAGCGGCGTGGATCCATGGTCGTCCCAGCAACAAATTGTAGGATGCTGGCACGTCTATGACTTGGAAGTCAACAACGAACCAGGTGGGTCCCATCTGTAGGCACAGGCTAATTTCTCCGATGGTGGATCTTTGAGATCCGTCAAAAGCTTTGACACTGATAGCTCCGTCCTTGATCTCATGCAGTCCTTTTCCTAATGTCCTGAGAGTTATTAACGGACAGATGTTAAGGCTGGATCCCCCATTGATTAAGATCCTGGTGATAAAATAATCCTCGTATTGCGCAGTGATGTGCAATGCCTTGTTGTGACTAAGCCCTTCTGGTGGTAACTCATCCTCATGGAAGGTGATCTTGTGGCTTTCCAACACCTGCCCTACCATATTTGCCATTTCGCCTCCTGTTATGTTGCTGAGAACATAAGCTTCGCTCAGTATTTTCATTAAGGCATTTTTATGTGCCTCATAGCTTTGCAGAAGAGCCAGAATAGAAATTTGTGCTGGTGTTTTGTTTAATTGCTCAACGACTGAGTATTCTTTGGCCTGTATCTTCCTCCAAAGGTCCTCGGGTCCAGTTTCAACAGTTCGTCCAGAGGCTTGCTTGCTGGACTCAGCCAAATATTCTGGGGTGTATACCCTGCCTGTCCTGGTCATGCCTTGTGCGGCAATTGCTTCTCCAGTATGTCTTTCCCTTCCTTCTAGCCTCAGTTGTGTAATCCCAAAGTATGGCATTTGACTTGAACGGGGTCACATCTATCATGGAGACCAGAATTGGCATCCTGGGAGGTAATATAGTGACTTCAAGTGGTGCAGGTGCCTCGGGAATCCCGAACTCAACTTCAATCAGTTTTGGTGTCTTTGCAGGAGGTGCTTCAAACTCGAGTGGTACAGACACATTTATCATATTGCCCTCAGAGGGCTGGATTTGAACAACAATGGGATTGAGGGTAATTGCTGTCTTCTTTGGCTCATCTCCTTCAGCTATCAAACCGATTGACCCCTTGGGGTCCTATTCATCTTCAATCTCGATCATATGGATGCCCCCACCCTTATGGTCGGGCAGAGGGTTATGGCAGACATTACGAGCGGGCTCCTTTTCTATAATGACCTTGTTATCAATCAGATTCTAAATCTTGTCTTTCAACGAGCGATACTCATCGATGGTATGGCCTTTCATCCCGGAATGGTATGCGCAGGTCTTGTTTGGGTTGATCCATTGAGAGGGATTTTCTGGAGTTACGGCTGGGATACGGGTAACGTAACCGGCTGCTTTGAGTTTTTCATATAGTTGGTTGATTGGTTCGGCAATGGCGGTATATTGTCTAGGAGGTTTACGGTCGAAATTTGGTCTGGGCCGAGGAAAGTTTTGGAAAGTGGGTGGTGATGGGTAATGAGAAGGTTGGGAGTTGTATGCTTGGTATACAGGTGCGGGTTGGGAATATCTGGGCGAGGTAGGTTGATACGTGGGTAGTGGAGGTGATTGGTAGGCAGACGATGGAATTTGGTATGTGGGTGAGGGTGCTTGGTAGTTTATGGTGGGTTGATATGTGAGTGGAGTTGAGGGATAGGTCTGGTACTTCATAGGGGAACTGTTCCTCTGCGCAGCCATTACAGAATTTACATCATTTTTCTTTGACGAGCCACTAGACTGTAAAGCCTTGTTGGTAGCTTGCAACGCCTCGAGGTTAGTGACCATACCATTTTTGATGCCTTCTTCGATCCTTTCTCCCAACTTGATGATATCGGAGAAGTTTTGACCCTCTATTAGCATCAGCCTTTCGTAGTACTGCAGATCCTGAGCACGGACGAAGAACCTGTTCATCTGTTCTTCCTCCAAGGCCGGCCTGACCTTAGCAGCTTCTGACCTCCAACGAGTAACATACTCGCGAAAGGTCTCTGTGGGCTTCTTCTTTAGATTCTGGATATAGAACTCATCTGGTGCGTTCTCAGTGTTGAACCTAAATCGGTCCATAAAGTCAGACGCCATGTTTACCCAACTTGTCCATTTCTTTGCATCCTAGCTAATATACCATGATAAAGCATCGCCCTTCAAACTCCTCATGAACAGCTTCATGCGAATTTTCTCGTCCCTTCCGACTCCTACCAACTTATCACAATACATTCTCAAGTGGACCCTAGGATCACCTGTATCATCGAACATCTCAAACTTGGGAGGTTTGTACCCCTCCGGGAGCTCAACATCTGCCTGAACAAAACAATCTTCATAGTTCAACCCTTCAACACCTTTGCTACCTTCAAAACCTTGGACCCGGCTAGTCAACTTCTTGAGTTCAGCGGCCAAATTCTGAATGAGAGAGCCCTTGTCATCTGATTCGGGCGCACTTGTGATTGGCTGAGTGTAGTGGGGTATAGTGTCCACAAAGATATGAGTGTTATGGTCTTTTGTGGTTCAGAAATGAGCAGTGGAGTGTTATTGCATGTGTTGCAGGCTTGGGCATGAGTGGTTGTATTGGTGGTTGCGGGATATTTTGTGTAGGTGCAGGGTTCTGGGTGTTAACATCAGGAGTGGCAAGAGTGATTGACAGGCTTGCCAGGTTCCGAACTTGGTCCAATTCCTCTCGAAATCTCAGCAACGTTTGCTCAAGGTGAGCAGCAGTCTCCTTGGTAATTGCAGCATTCTGAGAAGTTTCCTCAAGTTCCTTTCTAGCGCTTGCATCTCCCATTTTGCCTTTGTTCCTGTTTCTGGTAGGACTTGGAGGAGGAGGAGGTGGAGGGCCCTTGGATCTTGTTGAGTATGCTGATGGTGCCAGAATGCACGAACTAACCTTTGGGGAGGGGAATAAAAATAAAAGAAAAACAAAAAGGTAAAAAGTTAGTGCGGATTCTGAGAAATAATATTGCAATATTTAAACACGTTGTGCAATAGTATAAGTAGTTTCCTAATTTGGGTGCCTCGTTGTACCCGAGATAGGCCTAGCGACAAATTAAATTTGGAGAACTTATAATGCTAAATGCCTCATTTTATTGATAAAACAAGACGAGTCTTAAAACAACTGAATGATAAAAGATATCACTAATGGCCAGTGGCCTTATTACATTAAGAAAGCATGAAATAAAAGATCCTAACTACTTGGTCCCAGAAGGACCTTCCCCAGATTCGGTACTCTTGCCTCCCTCGTACAGCTGCATCAACTCTCGCAGTCCTAACAGCAGATAGGCTCAAGCCAGATGTCCGCCTGCACTTCCCTCGGCATTCTGACAGTCTTCAATTCTTTTCAAGAACTTTCCTTCTAACTCCACCATACCTCGCTCCAGATACCCCAACCTGTTGTTGGCGTTAACAGCCATATCCTTCCACTCGTTGATCAGCTTCTCGTGGGCTTCCTGTATTTCCCGATGTTCATTCTCACATTCCCGCATCCTCTTGCGCAGCTGATTGTATTTGACCTGCGCTTCAGTTTTCTCATCAATAATCCTATGCCCGTGGACAAATCCTGGACGACCCAAACCAATGTGATCATCTTCCAACCAACCCGTATAGTGCGGTACACACCCGGAATGATACCTGTCTGGTTCGATAGACTCCTTTCCTAAGACGAGCTTGCAGTGCCACATATGTTGAACGTGACACCTGTGTGGGCTATCATTATCTTGAAAGTCAGCCCTAAAATGACTCATTTTCTCTATCCTAGGTATGATTTGCTTTCTTCCAGCTTGCCTCATGACCTGGAGAGGGACATAAGGATGAGTTCCCCTCAGACCGATGAGTATGAGGAATGGCGCATCACGAGAACGGACAATGAACTCCCCTGTTGGGAACCACTCGAACATCCACTGAACTTGCTCTTCTTTTAGATTTTCAAACAACTCTACCCATCCACTGGCGTCCTCTGGCTGATCGAACATGTTGGGCATGAAGTTCATTCGCTTTGGGTGGTGAAAAGCGATATGGTCATCCCAATCCCTGCGTATGATTTCCTGTCTGTAGTCGCCTTTCTGAAGGTGTTCTATGAGCCAAAGTTGCAGTAACAGATTACAACCCTCGAAGTGCGGAGCCCCTTGTTGACATTTTCCCAAGGCTCGATACATCTCAGTGATGATCATGGACGCCATGCTGAAAGTCTGTCCATCGATACCCTCCATTAAGGTTTTGGTTACCATGGCTAGTCTGGTGTGGATCTTAGCCTTCTTCATGGAAAAGATTATCATACCCAAGAAGCAAAACATGAACACAAAGGCCCTCCTATGTATGTGCCCCAAAGAGGTGAGGGCGAACTCGTCAGTGTAGGTGCGATAAGACTTGCTATGGCCATACCTTTCGGCAATGATCATCTCCGAAAGGTATGGCCATAAGACTTGCTCGATACATCTCGGCGATGATCATGGGCACTATGCTGAAAGTCTATCCGTCGATACCCTCCATTAAGGTTTTGGTTACCATGGCTAGTCTGGTGTGGATCCTAGCCTTCTTCATGGGAAAGATTATC
>MU743380.1:64731-90502 GCA_026770625.1 Nicotiana glauca
TTAGATCCAAACTACCTAATGCAATCTTGATATCCAATACATGTGTTTTACCAAGGCTTTCTCTTAGAGTGTTTCAAAGTTCCAAGGAGCTTCAAGAGCCCAGGAAATGCTTACACCCTAAAGAGTGAATGTTGTAATGGAGTAGTGCAATGTGTGGAATTACCAGCCCTTAGGCATCCAAGTTCAGAGGGAGCTCTAGGGTCCCTAAGTATGGCTTACCATAGGGGGGTAGAACTTAAGAGCTAGGAGTAAGTGTAAAGTGAGGGAGGAACCTTAGCAGGAGGTGGTCATAACCAGCCATGGCATAGACTGGCACACCCCTAACCTCTTGCTCAGATTCAAACAAATAAGAGCAGACTCGTATAGAGTCAAACTCAGGTCTGAATGGTGATCATGACACCAACAGACCTAAATTAGAGCTTAGCACATTGAGGGGAAAGGGAATGGAAAAGCAATCGAGTAAAGACTCAGAAGAGTCTACTTCTAGATCACAGACAACAATTCATAGTGCTGCTATGACCCAGGACAATACACTCATACAAAGGGAATAGAGGGAAAGGGATTAAAACATAACCTAAAGAGACATAGCATGCTTGAAGGTAATTACATAGTGCAGGAAAGCATAAATAAACACACAAAGAAAGAAGGGGTAGAAGCAGAGAAGTTGAACATATAACAAGGATGCTATTTAACATAGAAGAACATACCAGTTGTAAATTCTAGAATAGCAGGATAGTAACAGCAAACAGACAGCCAGGAACAACAGGAACAGACTCAAGAAAACTCCCCAAGTGCTTAGAAGTTCAGACAGCAGGAAGTACAGATGTAGAATGCTCAGTAATAGTGTAGAGAAATAAAGAGTAGTAATAGTAGTAGTAAAGAAGACAAAGAGGTGAATTCTGATTTTGCTTTGCAGTCCGAATTCGATCCTGAAGTGAAAAGAAGAGCATGTATTTATACTTGAAATTAGACATGCAAGCAAGGAAAGAAAATTAGTCGAGTATCAATTAAGATCAATCAATTAACAGAGGTTCCTTTGATTAAGGAATCCCAATTTGATCAGTAAAGGACAAGAAATATTTAAGGAAAGGGGATCAAATAAACAACATTGTGCATAGTATACAAATAAGGGTAAATACATAAAAGTTATTTAAGGAGAGGTTTTAGAAATACACGGTTTGTGCAAATAAGGTAAGAAAACCAATTAACAAACAGTAAATCAAAAGGTCTGAGATTTTTATACGAATGAATCAAGTCTGAAAAAAGAGGAAGGTTTTACTTAGGTCGAGTCACGGAAAAAAATGGAAAGAAATCAATCAAGCTATATTCAGAAGAAATTTTGAACTAATTGCAAATTTGAAAAACCACTTTAGGGGGAAATTCATAGTATATAAGGTGCATACGAACACATCAAACATGAGAGAAGGCTATACTGTCATTGTAAAGAATCAGTAGGAAAATCTAGTGTAGAAAAACTTTTGGCAAAAAGGTCAGAGCCATATGAAAAACAGAGAAATTGAAATCAAACTAGCTCAGAGGTGAGAACATGCAAGTCACATACAAGTGGTCCGAAAAACCCCAAATTCTAGGGTTTTCGTCATTAATCCANGTCAAGAAAACTCCCCAGGTGCTTAGAAGTTCAGACAGCAGGAAGTACAGATGTAGAATGATCAGTAGTAGTGTAGAGAAATAGAGAGTAGTAATAGTAGTAGTAAAGAAGACAGAGAGGTGAATTCTGATTTTGATTTGCAGTCAGAATTTGATCATGAAGTGAAAAGAAGAGCATGTATTTATACTTGAAATCAGACGTGCAAGCAAGGAAAGAAAATTAGTCGAGTATCAATTAAGTTCAATCAATTAACAGAGGTTCCTTTGATTAAGGAATCCCAATTTGATCAGTAAAGGACAAGAAATATTTAAGGAAAGGGGATCAAATAAACAACATTGTGCATAGAATACAAATAAAGGTAAATACAAAAAAAGTTATTTAAGGAGAGGTTTTAGAAATACACGGTTTGAGCGAATAAGGTAAGAAAACCAACTAACAAATAGTAAATCAAAAGGTCTGAGATTTTTATACGAATAAATCAAGTCTGAAAAAAGAGGAAGGTTTTACTTAGGTCGAGTCACGGGCAAAAATGGAAAGAAATCAATCAAGCTATATTCAGAAGAAATTTTGAACTAATTGCAAATTTGAAAAACCACTTTAGGGGGAAATTCATAGTATATAAGGAGCATACGAACACGTCAAACATGAAAGAAGGCTGTACTGTCATTGTAAAGAATCAGTAGGAAAATCTAGTGTAGAAAAGCTTTTGGCAAAAAGGTCAGAACCATATGAAAAACAGAGAAATTGAAATCAAACTAGTTCAGAGGTGAGAACATGCAAGTCACATACAAATGGTCCGAAAAACCCCAAATTCTAGGGTTTTCGTCATTAATCCAGTGTAGGGATGAACAAATCAGACAAGAGCAAACTCAGAAAAACCCAAAGGAACTCAATCGTTCCGTGAAAACATGCTGAGGGAAAACACAGTAAAAGAAAAATACAAGGAAACATTAGGAGGAAACATAGTAGAAGAAAGCACATAGGAGTCAAAGTAGAAACAAACAGGAGTCACAGTAGGACGAATACAGTAAGAACACCACATAAAATCACAGTAGAACGAGTAAAAATCAAAGAAACCCTAAATCGGAGAAGATGAATAGTTTTTGAAAGCAAACTTTTGAAAGAGATTTAAGAAATCATTTGAAAACCTTAAGACAAGCATGGATCTAGAGCGGATCTAGAGAAATATAGGAAAACTTCGAAGGGCTAGGGTTTCAGAAGAACCCTAGAAATGAGAAAAGCCTGGAAAAGGGTCTGCTCTGAGCCAGATGAGCCAGAGATAGGCTCATAGGACCAGGACATGCCGGAGATGGCTGTGAAACTTGAATCGGCGAAGATCTGAGCGAAAACCTTCAAGGTCAGACCTTGAATCTTCCAGTAGCAAGTGTACAAGAGCTGATGGAGGTGAGTACAGGCCACCCAAGGCTTGGGGATGCCATGGATTCCGGTGAAACATGGTGGAAATCGGTGGGAGAAGGCTAGGGTTTCAGAGGGGCTAGAGAGAGTTTGAGAGGATGAGGGTTTGAGGGCGGCGGTCAAAATGAAAATGATAGATAGGGTTAGGGGTTGGTAAGTTAAAAAGGAATGGTGAAACCGTAGCCGTTGATCAAAATGATCAACGACCTGGATTAAAACAATGGCTGGGTGGGTTTGGAATTGGGTCGGGTAATTGGATCATTTAATTGGGTTAATTGGGGTCAGAATTGGGCTACAATTGAAAGCAATTTGAGGCCAAAATTGAAATAGCCATTTTTCCCTTTTGAATTTATAAAAATAGTAAAAGATGTTAAAAATCAAATTAAAAGCACTGGATTAGCAAACCATATATAAGTATTAATTTTAAAATATTGGTATTGATTTTGTAATTAAAATTGCTATTAAATCCGGAAATGGGCTAAAATTGCAATTTTATGCAATTTAGTTTTAAAAATACCAAATGGACTCGTAAAATTATACAAAAATCATGTAAATTATGTTTTTATGCAAATGTCAGAATAAAATAAACTATTCTCCAAAATGGAAGGCTTTTGGGAATAATTATTGGGATTTATGATGTAAAAATAGGCCCTAAATTAGTTTTAAAATCCTTTAAAAATGCCAAAATCTTTTGGGATGCTCATATATGCATACATATGATATTTTGAGAGTATTTTGAGTATAAAAATATATAGGGAAAAATTGGGTATCAACAGGGTTTCGCAAATGCGAACCCTTCAGGCCTCGAAAAAGCAACCCAATCATCGCAAATGCAAACAAATCCCCTAACCACCCAAGTTCACAAATGCGAACGGAACCTCGCAATTGCTATGAATTGCAACCAATATATCGCAATTGCGATCATACCAGCACCAACAATCCTATTTCTTAGAAAATCACTTCGAAGCTATCCCGAATCTTACTCGACCCCCGGGGCTCCAAACCAAACACCCGCACAAGTATAAAAACATAAAACGGACTTTCTAGAAGCCTCAAATCATCTCAAACAACACTAAAATCATGAAACGACCTCCAATCCAAGCTTTATGAACTTTAGAATTTCAAACTTCTACTTTCGATGTTTAAACCTATCAAATCACGTCCGATTGACCTCAAATTTTGCACGCAAATCATATTCGACATTACGAACCTACTCCAACTTCTGGAATTGGATTTCAACCCTGATACCAAAAATTCAACCCTGGGTCAAACTTCTCAAAAACTTCCAAATTTTTAACTTTCGCCAAATGACTTTAAAAAGACTTACGTACCTCCGAATTCACTTCCTATCGCGCTCCCAATTCCAAAACCACCATACAGAGCTATTCCTAGACTCAGAATCCCAAACGGACATCGATATCACTAAAATGCACTTCAACCCAACTTATGAAAATTCTTCCAAAATGCTGACTTCCACATAGGTTCCCAAACGCTCCCAGGTCATACAAAACCCAATTCGGGCATACGCCTAAGTCCAAAATCTTCATACAAACCTGTTAGAACCTTCAGATCCCAATTTTGAGGTCGTTTACTCAAAATTTCAGTCCTAGTTAATTCCTTCAACTTTAAGCTTTCGAAATAAGAATTCTCTTTCCAAATCAACTCTGAACTTCCTGAAAATCAATTCTGACCAGACGTACAAGTCATAACACCTGAAGTGAAGTTGCTCATGGCCTCAGACTACTGAACGACATGCTAGAGTTCAAACGACTGATCGGGTCATTACAAGAAGGTTGATAGGTTTGAAAGAAAGTTGACTTTGTTGATATCGAATTCGGATTATGATTTTGGCAATTGTTATAGGTTTTTTGTGTCATTTGAGAATTGCATGCAAAATTTAAGGTCATTCCGGATTGATTTGGTATGGTTCGGCATGAGTTTTAAAAGTTTAAAAGTTCATTAGTTAATTAGGTTTGAATTGATGTGCGATTCATGGTCTTGATATTATTTGGTGTGATTTGAGGCTTCGAGTAGGTTCGTGTTATGTTTTGGGACTGGATTGTGTGATTAGACGGGGTCCCAGGAGCCACGGGTGTGTTTCAGATGTGCTTGGGATGTGTCGCGCTCTTATTTGATATTTTGACGTCATTTCTTTGGGTATAAAGGGTACTATATTGAGAAAATGACCTTGATTTATAAATTGAACCATTAGATCCATATCGTAATTACGGAGCCATATCAACATAAATCGTCGAATTCTGAGGTCGTATGAGAGAGTTATGCCTATTTCCGTATCGAAAAAAATTGTTGGTTTTTGGTACGAACCTTTGTTCTTCGTGAACATGAGAGAGATTCCGCGAACATGAAGAGGGATTTATGAGTTAACCGGTCAATGAAAAAAATTACTCTTCACGAACGCAAAGGTTTCCCGCGAAGGCGACGAACAAAAATTATATGGATAGGTTTTTAAATGGGCAGACCGAACATTTTAGTATTTTACGCATATCTTGAGTTCTAGAGCTTCATTTGAGATGATTTTTGTGGTGTTGTTCTTATTCAGAAAATGGGTAAATATAACCTTTATTTTGATCTTTCTTCATGATTATTTTTGCTGGTTATTATTTTATTCGTATTTGGATTGTAGAAATTAGGGTTTTGAGCCCCAAAGTTATGAAATGGTAAATCCTTGATTTGAGGTTCAATGCATGTATGAAATTGAATGATTTTATGGACTATATAAGTTATGGCTAAAATTTATTTTTTGGATAATTTTCGAACTTTGGACGCATGGGTCCGGGGGTTGACTTTGTTGACTTTTCGTGAGGAGTTGGGAATTTATTTCAAATTATTAAATTAAGAATATTGGAGTATATATTTTGATTGGTTTGCATGTTTTTTTATTTTATTCGGATCGTTTAAGATCGGTTTGAGGTGTTAGAAAGGCGTTGGAGCCGGTTATTAGATTTCTGAGCGAGGTATGTCCCCTATCTAACCTTGTAAGAGAAAAACTATCCCATAGGTATTAAATTATTATGTGCTAATAGTTATGGGTGCTACGTACGCACGAGATGACAAGAGTCAATACATGGCTAACAACATGTTTATGTTCGGATAGATTTAGGACTTTATCATGCAATATTTGTATTATTTGAATTCAATTTGTTAGTTTAATTACTTGAATTTATAGTTGAAAATTGATTTGGCATTATGTTAGGCCGAGATTAATTACCTTGAGTTGTCTGGCAAGATATTTGATTGTTAGTAAAAGTCATGTTTACTTTATGCTTATGTTCTTGTGTTGCAAACACGTGGCCTGTAATTCGATAAGTTTCTACTCTTCCTGTGGATCGGGCTGAATGCCTCAGTAGTATATTGAGATGCATCCATGGGTTGCGCGGGTCGATTCTTGATAGTGTATACACTATTCTGGATTGGGCCGTACGACCTCGGCATAACTCGTGCACAATATCGCTAGAAGTCCGAATATTCATTAGATTTACTTTTGATTGAGACCGGGCATTTACATGGTATTCCTTATCTATTTGAGATAGCACTTGATATTTTGTATCTGTTGAGATAGAATATGAGATTTGAAAAATTTATGTTGTCAGAATATTGGGGATTTTTGCTAGTTACAGTTCTTACCTCATTATGGATGTTGTGTTTCTTATTCATCTATAATTTAATATATTGATTTATTGGATCACAAGTAAGTGTTGATGTCGATGTCGATGTCGGTCCCTCGTTACTACTTCTCCGGGGTTAGGCTATATACTTATTGGGTACGCATTGATTTACATACTCATGCTACACTTCTGTACTTATTATGCAGGTATATTTTTGGTGGTTATTTGGTCGCAAGGGAACAACTATTGAGGAGACTTTACGGCAAGCTGCTTCCTATGTTATGACCGTAACACACGGAGTCTCCATCATAGCTATTTATATTATTCTGTCTATTTTATATTCTAGACAGATGTAATATTAGTGTTGTACTTTCTAGTAGATGCTCATGCATTTGTAACACCGAAATCTGGGATATTCTGGTAGATGTTTATGGATTTGTATAATATTGTCATCTTGTATTCTTATATCCTACTAATAATGTATGTATCCATGATTTTCAATGCATAAATTTCTTTATTTAATAAAATCTAATAATTTCAAAAGTAATAAAATGAATAATTAAGATGATAGTTCACTGTTGCCTTGCCTAACAGTGATGTTGGGTGCCATCACGACTTATAACGAGAATTGGGTCGTGACAACTTTGCATTAGAGTGATAGGTTCACTTAGGTCTCATTAGTCATGAGCAAGTCTAGTAGATTCTTGCAGATTGGTACAAAAAATTCTGTATTTATCTTCGAGAGGCTACAAGCCTATTAGGTGAACTTCTCTTCTTTATTCTTTCTCGTGCGGTTTGATTTCATTAAATCTTATGTCTTTATTTCCTTCCTACTCATTCTTGTACAATGTTGAGCGCTTGTTATCAATTGGGCATCGAGGATTTGTAGTGGTGCTGCATATGTGTTGCGAGATATTTTTCCCTGCATATTCAATCGGACTATTATCGTCGCCTTGTGGAGGGATATTATTTCATTTCAGCTCAGTGTTAGAGTTGACTATGGTTTCGAGGGTATACAAAGTGTTTTATAATGTTCATGCGTTGTTATCGTGCAGTACTTGTGTGAATGGTAGGGTGCTTACTTATGTGTTGTGGCAGTAAATATCCCAAGAGGAGGATTTCTCGGTTCATAGATTAGAGATTCAGTATTTAATTCCAGCGAAGGAGAGTCAATCATACTATGGATGTTCAAGCTCTAGTTGATGGAGTAACATGATTGGATATTTTCAAACTTGGCGGAATTCTTGTTCGTGATATGGTGCCATCGTATTTGTTTGAACGCATCTAGGCTCATCGGTGTTATGATCTTCATCGATTTGCCTTCAAGGCAGTGTGTTGCGAAATGGTACCTAAGAAGCAGGTATTAGAGATGTCGGTGTGTGGGAGCTTCAGGGTCAAATCGGTGTTTCTAGTATTATGGCTCGAGAAATATGATCTTTATGGAGGCTTCGAGTTGGTGGCAATTCATTAGTTCGGATGCTACAGAGATAGATTAGGATTTGTGGCAGTATTTTAGTAGTGAAGGATGAGGAAGGACATGGAGGGTTATGTCTCGCAGTAGATGAGTTGTTAGCAGGTCTAGTACGAGCAACAAAGATCAAGTAGTTTTCGTAGGAAATTTGAATATGACGATAAGAGTTTTCTTGGAACGTAGAGGGATGTGTAAGCTTGATTATCATTTTGGGATGCAGCATGACTTCGAGTTTTGGAATGTATTGTTGGACCTTCAATTGATGCTAACGGGATGAATAGACTCTTGTAGTTAGCGGGTGAGTGTGGACCTAGGAGAATCAATTGATTTCATAATGGGTGTGGTGATCCCTATGTCGTTAGAGGATATCGGTATGAGGTTACACATGTGGACTATCTCCTGTGAGAAGGTTCGGGGTTGTATGACTCCTAATGAAGTTCCTATAAAGAGTTCTGTCTTTTATCTAATGGAATGCATGTACTGCGATGTGAGCTTGGATCATTTGAAAAATATGGTACGACTGTTAGGAGTTCGAGTGTGAGATTATGGCTGGTAATTCGAGATGTGTTATGTTTAGTGCAACAAGAACTTATGAGAAATTTGGTTGAGCAACGGTGTGAGATTATGGTAACTGAGGAGGAGAAGTCACTGCAGGTTCTGGATTTATGTAAGTGTGGCTTAAAGCTTAGTGGGGGAGCCTACCATCTATGATTGGGTCATGTGGTAATGTGCCTTTGTAGTTTTGGGTTATTAGTATGTTGGTGGATTAGTTATTACTAAGGGAAGAAAACATCAAGGGTAATTTAGGTAGAAGATTTGATGGATGTGATCTACAAGATAAATGATTCATCTGGTTGCTTCATTGGAGTGCTCACGTGCTAACGGAGCACTAGTGGTTTGGTTAAATAGTCGAGACTAGACTAGAGTGGGCGACTCTTAACAATGGTTCTAATGGATTCGAGATTTTAGGTGTGGTGCTTAAGGACTTTCAAGTTTGTTATGTGGCTGAGGATTGGGTTTTGCAGTAGAGTGTGAAGGGTACTTGGAGCATTTCTATGTTACCAGTGGGTCTGCGGTGCAGTGTTAGGAAAATAGGAGAAACGATTTCTGATTCACAGAAGATTTAATTAGCATAGGTGTATCGGTTGGAGTTACTATAGACTGCATAAGGAGGGTATGAAATAGTTTATGGGTATTGTAATGACATGGTCTCATGATTTGGGTCACTCGGGATGAGTGTTGATTGAGATATGTTATGTGATTGAATAGAGGTATAGATTCTGAAGGCAAGTCCAGAAGAAATTAGAAGAAGCTGAGTCAGCCTAGTAGTGGTTTGAATCGACATGGTTAAGGAAATGATCGGTTCCTTCGATGTGGTAAGGCAATACATGTGTTTCGTGGTTGTACGTGCAGGCTTGACAACCTTTATAATTTGATTGATTTGGAGGTATTTGATTCTGATAGTTTTGATTATGTGTAAATGGGTCCTAGAAGAGTTATGATGTTTTAGAACACGACTTGAGTTCTATGTATTTTGCAGTTAAGGGAAGTTGGTTGTATGTCGCGATTTTTCTTCTAAAATGAGTGAATTGAAAGGTTCTAGACAAAGAAATGTTATTCTACTGGTGGTTTAGGAGTTATGATGAAATTCATGTACTATCGCATATAAACATGATAGGTGCTGTGAGCGGTATGGAATTGGAATTTGAGGATCAAGCTTGCGATCCAGTTTTGATAGAATGTCAGGAGCTCAAAAGAGTTGGAGAGAGATTTTAGGTGTTCAGAGTATGTTGGCATTAGTTTTGTGTCGCCTAAGAATGGTGTTCTGTGGAAGAGGCATTGTGTATTGATTTATGGATTTTTGATTTGCATTACAGTAATAATATGGTTGGTAGTCATGGATGTGCAGATTTTGCTACCTGGTGCGGAAGGTCGTGGGAGTATCTCCCGTATGATGATTGTATAAGTGTGATGTGTCAGACAATTGTGTGGTATAGATTGAAATCAGGTATGGAGATTCTAGTACTATCGTTGATGGGAGAGTTTATGTATGAGAGGTACTCTATTTCTTTGGTTGCGGACTATGGAAGTTTGTTCTTGATTTGAATGTTGATCGTTGTGTCATGGATAGGGTCATTGTGGATCTTTGGGAGGTTATAAACCCATTTGGGGATGATCAGAATCGGCTTTGAGGTCCGTGGGTAGGTCTAATGTGAATGTATATTCTATACCATATCAGCTATGCTTAATTGGCATAGTATTGCTTATGGATGGGTCTTCGGGCATGGTTTACGATATTCCTGCCTTCACCTATTTTAGGTGCTACTCTTTATGCTATGTAGGTTATGAAACAGCTTGATTATTCACACGTGTGTTGAGATCTTATGTAGCTTGTGGCGTTATATGAGCGAGATGGCTCTCGAAATGCAAGTCATTTATTGCACCTTAGTCGTGCTTGATATTTTGTAATGCATGGCGCAATTGTTTGACCAAAACGTACGAGATCTTTTGTTAAACTAATTAAATAAAAAGGTGACGGGTAAATCCTAGTTAAACATAATAAGTTCTAGCTCTAACACCTGCTTGTATAAATAGTGTAAATTAACGTGTGAGCCAATTTAATACAAAAGGTAATAAATAATACTGCCAAGAGTGGATGGGAAGAACAATGATGAGTGATAACTATATTAAATGGCAATAAGTGTAAATATGAGGGAAGATTCACCCAATTATTGAAGAAGATGGAATACTCCCTCCTCTGACAACATTGAGTGATGTAAATGCTAAAGAATATTGCACACTTTCTTGGATATGATGGAAATGACAAATGGAATCATTCACGAAAAGGTAGAATCTATATTTAAAGTGGTTCTTTGTATTTTTCCTTGAATGCTTTTCTTAAAATTCAAAAATTCCCCCTTCTCTCTTATCTCTTATACTATTTATATGGGATATTCTCAATGAACCCTAGAAAGTACAAGCAGAGGGAATATTCTATTGAATATTCCCTTCAGAGATCCCAAAGCAAAACTGACCGTTGCTTACGTTCCTCGCTATTAGACCTCGGCCCCGGTGAGCCACGTAACAGCTCGTTCCGCTTATTATCGACCTCGATCTCCATGAATTCTTCAACAGATCGTCCTGATCATATTCGACTGAGCTGCTCATAGTAAGTCACGATCTTCATGATGACCCACCTCCCATATCGAATTTCCTTGGTCGGATTTTGGCCCATACAGTTAGTTCCTCCGCTTACCGAGGTCGTCTTTTGGTCGACCTTGATGAGCAGACTCCGTCTGCCGTAATATCGAGGAATTCGATCGGGGGTCGAGTAGTGGTTTCCATGGCTGAGGTAGCGGTACAACGCTTTGAAGGTTGCACTTAATGATGAGGGTTCAGAATGACATCACAACTTCACGCGTCATAATTATGCATCTTCCCGATGCATCTCATCATTTCCCGTGTTCTTTTTACTTCAATTCCAACACATGTGGAGGTTATTTATCTCGATTATTGCATCGGTATTCTTCTATAAATAGAGGGGGAAACCTTTTCAATTGAGACTTTTACATTTTCGAGTTTTCTAAACCTATATATCTTCTTCTCTTGTTCTTTTTGAGCTTTCCACTCTCTGCATCTCCTTCTATTGCTATCATAGTTTCTTCTTTACTTCCAATCTCCTCGTTTATATATAATTTAAACAAATGGCTAGTGCACATTCCAACTCCAAGGAAATTCTCTGTCCGACCCGCTCTCATTGGCCATGCCTGTTCGTGAGGAGGTAGAGGCTATGGCTATAGAAGATGATAGTTTTCCCACTGTAGAGGAGATCGTTCCTTGTGGTGACAAGGCCAGATCAACCTTCTCGAAACTTCCTATCAATGATTATGTGCCCGTGAAGTCTGAAATAAATACGACGTTGGTCGCCGATATTCGCGATTGGGTGGCTCAATTTTTGCCCCACACGGTGGGGATCCGTGAGTGGCCGTCCTTTAACAAGAAGTTTGGGCGGAAACTTCCTTCTACCGGTGAGTCCAATCACGATTCTTGGTCGCTTGGACCTCAATATCGTTTTTCCCTTTCGCTTACACTGTTTTCCTCATTTTTAGGTGAAAGGGCTCCGAAGAAGGCAAAGGCTCCTATCCCCACTTTTCGTGTAATGATCCGACTGGTCGTTTTCCTTTTTAGAACCCCGTTTCCCCAAATAAACACTCTCCGTACTTGCTTTAACTAATTTACGACCTGCGGGGATGGTTGGTTTAGGATTTAGAAGAGTTTGGATTGAAATATGCACATTTGACTCTTTAGGATTTTCTTAAAAAGCTAAGTTTGACTTTGGTCAATATTTTGGGCAAACGGGCCCGAATTCGTGTTTTGACTGTTTCGGAGGGTTCGCGGGAAAATATGGGACCTGGGCGTATGCCCGGAATCGAATTCCAAGGTCCTTAGCCTGAGTAATGAATTTTTATTAGAAATTGTTTATCTGAAATACTAAGGATTTAAAGAAACTAACTAATAATTGATTTCATGGGTATCGGGCTCGTATGTTGGTTACGAAGCCCGGTACAAGTCCAAAATATCATTTAAGACCTACCCGCAAAATTTGGTATCAATCCGAGTGGTTTAAGGGTATTTTGGCCCGTTGGAGAAAAGTTAAAAACTTGAAGTTCATAAGTTTGATTCATTTGGTTTTAGAGGGTGATTCCTAGATTTAGCGTTGTTTCGGGTGTTCGAAGGTTTGAGTAGGTCTGTCTCATGGTTTCAGACATGTCGGCATATTCGGCCGGGGCTCGGGAGCCCCGAGCGTCAATCGGACGAGGCTCGAGTGAAGTGGAAATTTTTTAGAAGGGCTGAAGTTTGCTGCTTTTGTCATAACCGCACCTGCAGTTGGTGGACCGCGGGTGCGAGACCGCAGAAGCGGTCCTTTCATCGCAAAAATAGCCCCAGCTCTTTTGATCTATTTCGCATATGCGGTTTTCTGACCACAGATGCTGAAATCTCTAAAGCAGTGAGGTTCATTTAATATGGGGTCTAAGTCATTTTTGTCACTTTTTCACTCATCAATTGGGCGATTTTAGAGCTTTTGAGAGAAGGACTTTACCTAGCATTTTGAGGTAAGTGTGTTCTACCTATTTCTAGTTTAATAATTATGTCTTAGGTAGATTTGTCATACATCCTTTTTACTTACTACAGCCTCGGAAGAGGGTATAATAAGGAAAATTTTTCTAATTAAAGGACAATCGAAATGGGATTTATTTATTAAAAGATTTATAGTCGCCACTTGGGAGATTTATGGTGTCCCAAGTCACCGGTTTAAAATACCGAATAGAGGAAAGAATGACTCTGTTTAATAGTCCGCGAACCAGAAATTTGAGTAAGGATTTCTGTTAACCCGGGAGAAGGTGTTAGGCATTTCCGGGTTCCGTAGTTCTAGCACGGTCGCTCAACTGTTATATTCGGCTTAATTATCTAATTTTAGAACATTTTGAACCTATGTGCAAATTTTATATTATAACCGCTTTTATTCATTTTTAAAGAAGATTGAACGTCGTCAATAACATGTCTTTGGATCGCGTCACATGAAATGCACCCCCGATCCGGAACATATTTTATTCAACGTTTTAGGATATGGATTTGGGTCACATGAAATGCACACCCGAATTTAGGAAGGTAATATTATTAAATTACGCGCCTAAAGCAACTACGCATTTTAGCTTTGCGAGGGCCATGGAAATTCGCTAAATGGCACGCCTCGAATTCTAAGTATTTTAAAGGATATGATTAAAAGAGGGCCACACATTTGTGATTTTAGCGCACCTCAATTCCAATTTTAAAGGATGTCCTAACTAAAATTCGGAGGGCCATGACTATTGTTATCCCTAATATGACTCACCTCCCTAATTATTTAATAGCCTAATTAATTAACACTAAAGAAAATCCAAGGGAAAGTCTTTTATATCAGGTCTAACCTTCTTTGTTGTACAGATAAAAGATCGTCCATTTCCTCCAATAAGAATGCTTAAAATTTGCAGTAGCCGTTACAATTAAACTAATTAAGGGAAGGAAAAATTAGCACATTTTAATATTGAAATTCCGGGCCGACTTAGACTGACAACCCCACAACAAGGAGGGCGAATGGGGAATTTAAGGAGTATTGGGCCCCAAAAAAAATAACCCATTACTTCAAGTCACGGACAGCCCGAATATAAGCCCAACGCAAGCCCTCAAACCATTACGGGACTCAAGATCGAGCCCCTGTGCATGCAAGATATCAAAATTGTTCAAGGTGCAGGCGTTAGTCCTGTCCTTAACTCAAATCTGGGCTCAATATAAGCCTAATGCCAAATTCAAAACACTACTGGCTCGATGACTCTTGAAAAAAAATTCAAACTAAGCCCAAAACATAGATCCATTCAACTACATTATGCATGGGCAAAAACAAGGATCTAAGGCTGAATCCATGCAGTAACACAATCAAAAAATCAAAATAGAATAACCAAGTGACCCCAGATCAATCATTAGTTCATTATGACTGGAGCTGTCGCACCTCCTTTTTTACTACACCACCCCGAGAGGTTAGTGTATAAGGGAGTTTTTCCACTTAAAGTGACATTATTCGAAATGAAATTATTTATTCAGTTCAGAGTTGCCACTTGGGATAGTTTATTTGGTGTCCCAAGTCACCGGTTTATTTTTAATCCCAAATCGAAGAAAATTTGACTTTCCTTGTAAAGTTTGTGAACCAGAAATTTTGACTAAGGAATTCTGTTAACCCGGAGAAAGTGTTAGGCACCCCCGGATTCCGTGGTTCTAGCACGGTTGCTTAAACTATTACCATTAGCCTATTATCTGACTTTAATATATGTTCAAACCTATAGTGCAATTTTAAATTATTTACTGCTTTTTAATTAATTTTAGGAAGATTCAACGTTATCTAAAACACGTCTTGAACCACGTCACATGAAATGCACCCGCGCTCCACGACATATTTTATTTAACGTTATTATGAATTGGAGTTGGGTCACACGAAATGCACACCCGGGTTTAAGAAAATTAATTTAAATAGCGCACCTAAAGCAACTACGCATTTTCAACTTTGCGAAGGCCAAGAAAAATTTGCTAAATGGTGCGCCTCGATTTCAAAGGATAAAAATTAATTAAGTGAGGGCCATGAGTTTTGAGATTTTATTTGGCATGACACGCCTCAAAATATTCCAAAAGACTTTACTCAACTAAAACAAACTACGGATATTCAAAATTATTTTCTAAACTACTTTATTGAAATATTTCATCTACAATAATCCCAAATCAATTATAAATCATAACTTAATCAACCCCTAAAAAAATTCAGATTAACAGCCGGCTTATTCACGTCATTGGCCAACAAATCACTAATACTAATAACTGCAGCAAATTTCATAAACATCCATCTATCTATGATGCAAACATGAAGCTAATTAAACCAAAATATCACACTTTGCCTTCAAATGCACAATGATAATATAAGTTATCATCACTTGATATGTTTGTCACGACCCAAACCCGGTCGTAATGGCGCCCAACCCTAAAGCTAGGCAAGCCTGACAAACCGTCGTTCTCATATCAACAACAATTCTCAAAACCGACAATTTAAGGAGAATATAATAGTTTTAGAATAATAATCCAATATTTATAGAAGAAAATACTGAGAAGTACAAAAATTGATAATAACACTCCCAAAAGATCTGGGGTCACGAGTCTAAAGCCTCTAAACAGAACTAGATAACAATATCTGAATGAAATACTCAAGTCTGGAAATGTATATATATAGATAAAACTGAAATAGGAAGAGTAGTCAGGTCCTGCGAACATCAAACAGCTACCTCAACAACTCTGATGAACTCTGATGACAAGGACTGCTCAGCTAAGCCTCTGGTGTACCTGAATCTGCACACAAGGTGCAGGGAATAGGGGTGAGTACTACCAACTCAGTGAGTAATAAGCATATAAAATGTCTGAAGATAAGAAATCTACGAAATGCCACAAAGTAAAGCTAAAACTAACAGTCTGATACCTTAACTACGAACCAACAGCAAAGCAACATCAAATATAACAGTCAAGTATAATGCAAGGATGCAATGAAATGCACATAAACACGCTGTGGCGTACAATCCGATCCATTTAGCGTCGACTGGGGGTGTGTACAGACTCCGGAGGGGCTCCTTCAGCCCAAGTACAATATAATCATAACATTCGCTGCGGCGTGCAGCCCGATCCATACTCAGTCCACAATATGCATATGAGTCACATAACAGTTTCAATTTACTTTCCCAATTTCCAATTCATTAATAAGAATATACATTAGTTATTTACTTCAACAAAAGTGACTTAGCATTTCATAACAGTGATTTAACACAGGACTGAGATCAATGATTATACAAATCATGATATCACAATGATAATCATCCTCTAAGGATACTACAGGTCGGCACAAGGCCCCAAACATGGCATTAAGCCCAGATATATTCAACACAGGGTGCGTATCAATCGCCAAAATAGAATTATTCTTGTTCGGGATGGACCAAGTCACAATCTCCATTCATAAACAATCTTGCACCTGCCATGGGATGCGAGTCACGCCCTAAATAGCGTCACAATGTGATAAGTCGGGGTTTCAAACCCTCAGGCCATCATATACACCAACTACTCACCTCTAACTGGCCGTAGAATAGTTCGCAATGCCTTTTCCTTTCGTATCGACCTCCTCACGCGTCGAATCTAGTCAAAATCACAACGAATACATAAATATGGGTTAAAGAAACATACCCCAATCAAAAATACTCGAAAGTTATTAAAATTCACGAAGTTGGTAAAACCCGAGCCCCGGACCCACTTCTCGAAAATTCCGAAAATCATACCAATAGATTCCTCGTCTCGCCACGAGTCCGTACATATAAAGTTTATCGAAAATGGAGCTCAAATGGCCTTTCAAATCCTAAAATTTCGTTTTCAAGAACAAAGCCCTAGTTCTTCACAATTTCTACCCAATTTCATGAATTTGAGGGTTGATTCTTCATAAAAATGATGTTTTCTAGTCAAGAGACTTACCTCCAAGCAATACCCGTTGAAAATCCTCTTCAAATCGCTCAAAAACCTCTCTTGGCGGAGCAAAAATGGTGAAAATGTTATGAGGATCGCGACTGAAATTTTAACCCTTAAATGTTCTGCCCAGATGTCTCCTTCTATGCGATCGCATCAGTCCAATTGCGATCGCATAGACTAAAAATTCCGGGCCCTGAAATCCTCTTATGCGATCGCATCAGTCACCATTGCGATTGCATTGAACCAGTTTCTCTAACTATGCGATCGCATACACCTTCACGCGATCGCATAGAGCAAAAATACCACCCCCTCCTATGCGATCGCAGACTTACCTATGCGATCGCATAGAGTAAAATTCTCTGCAATATTTCTGCTGCATTAAACATGTTAAAATTCCCCGTTGGCCATCCGAATTCACCCTGAGGCCCTCGGGACCTCAACCAAACGCACAGATATGTTCTATTACTTCATTTAAACTTGCTCGTAACATAAAAACCCATCATAAACATCAAAATTATCGAATTACCACGGATTCAAGCCTAAGTTAAACTAAAACTTTCGAAACTTGCATTTGATCTAAAACTTGACCTAAACACCTCCGAATGAACTGAAACTTTGCACGCATATCCAAAATCACCTAACGGAGCTACTGCAACTCTTAGAGTTCCATTCCGACCCTCGGATCAAAATCTCACCTACCATCCGGAATTCGCCAAAATCCAGCCTTAGCCAATTCAAGTCTGATTCTACACCGGACCTCCAAATTCAATTCCGATTGTTTTCCTAAGTCATAAATCATCCCCTGAAACTAGTCGAATCATCAGAAATTCATTCCGAGCCTTCTAACTCTTAAGTCAACNCATAGAAGCATAAAACAGTAACTCCCGCAACGACGAGTCGGGTCGTTACAATGCTCCATACGCACAAAATAATACCCGAATGTTGCAACTAATAATCTAATGATAAACAAATAAGAAATAAAATATACAAAATTGAACAGGGAACTTACTGTTTACCAAACAGGAACTCTTGCCAATCCCATTTTCATTCAAACAACATTTAATTAGCAACGTTAAACTCAGACACGATGAACCACGGACGGAGCTTAAACGGAACCCATGAACAATGATCACGGATAACCTTGAAGCTCGCTGAAATTATCAAACTAAAATAGAATGACAAAAACTGAACTCCGGTTGGTTTTTTGAGTTTCTTTGGGATTTATTTGGGGTTGTACTGATCTAGTTTTGGAAGACGCCTGTTGGTGCTGAAGGAACGACAGAGGTCCTCGTTTTCCGGCGAGCTAGGTTGAAGACAATGACGAAGATTGCTGGTTGTTGAAGTATTAGAGTCGCTGGTTATTGTGTTCGACGTGAGGGGTGGTCATTTTCCGGCGATGGTGAGCTGAAGGGTGGCTGAAGGAGGCAGAATGTAGAAAATGGGTGTGGTTGAAGCTTTTTTGGAATGGTGATCGTTCTTCTCCTGAAGAAGCAAAGATCTGAAGGCTGCCTCTTTATTTTCTCTTAGCTCTAGGTTTCTTTTGGAGTGTATTGCGGCTGATGATGTGTTTTAGGCGTTTTTTGGTGTGTTTATATTTTAGGCGTAGGTACTATTATATAGGGGGAGGGTTTATGTTAGGGGTATGGGCCTAGGGATTATGGGCTAGGAAATTGGGCCAAAGACGAAAAAAATGGACTACAAGATTTATAAAGACGAGATAAACCAATCTAAAACTAATTACTCCTCCTAAAATTATGTACAATTATAATATAAAAATATAAAACTAATTTTAATTTATTGAACTAAACTATAAAACTTAAAACTATTTTTTTGTGTTTTCAAGATTATATAAAATAAAGAAATGTACTATTTTTGTATATATTTTTTATTTAAATTTACCAAAGATACGTAAACTAAATTATTATTTTTTTTGTAATTTTTATTTTTTGTGACAAAATAAAGTAAAAGGGTCAAAACTAGCTAAAATATCGATATTAGCCCTAAATTAAATATTTATATGCTAAAATATGTAAAACGCGTTAGTTGCTCTAGGCGAGTCTTTTAATAATATTACTTTCTAAACTCAGGTGTGCATTTCATGTGACCCAAATCCAAATCCTAAAACGTTGAATAAAATGTGTTTCGGATCCGGGTGCATTTCATGTGACGCGATCTAAAAACACGTTTTAAACAACGTTCAATCTTCCTTAAAAATTAATTAAAAGCGGTAAATAATTTAAAATTGCACTATAGGTTGAACATGTAGTAAAATTAGATAATAGGTCATTTGTAACAGTTCAAGCGATCGTGCTAGAACCACGGAACCCAGGGGTGCCTAACACCTTCCCTCGGGTTAACAGAATTCCTTAGTCAGAATTTCTGGTTTGCAGACTTCACTTGGAAAGTCGAAAGATAAATCAGTGACTTGGGACACCAAAAGCCAAAACTATCCCAAGTGGCGACTATGATCATTAAATAATCCCATTTCGAATAATGTCACTTAAATTGAAAAAAATCCCTTATATACTATCCTTCAGGGTGGCTGTGTAAAACAGGAGGTGTGACAGCCTGTCACACCTCCTTTTTACTACACTAATCTGGAGGATAGTATATAAGGGAATTTTTCCAATTTAAGTGACATTATTCGAAATGAGATTATTTATTTATCAGAGTCGCCACTTGGGATAGTTTATTTGGTGTCCCAAGTCGCCAGTTTATTTTGAATACCAAATCAAGGAAAATTCGACTTTTCTTGTGAAGTCTGCAAACCAGAAATTCTGAATAAGAAATTCTGTTAACCCGAGGGAAGGTGTTAGGCACCCCCGGATTCCGTAGTTCTAGCAGGTCGCTTAAACTATCATAATTGTCTCATTATCTTATTTTAATACATGTTTTAGCCTATGGTATATTTTTAACTTATTAATCGCTTTTAATTATTTGAAGAAGATTTCAACGTTATCTAAATCGTATCTTTGAACCACGCCACAAGAAATGCACCCGCGGTCCACGACACATTTTATTTAACGTTGTGAGATTTGGATTTGGGTCACATGAAATGCATACCCGAGTTTAGGAAGGTAATATTATTAAAATAACACACCTAAAGCAACTACGCGTTTGCAACTTTACGAGGACCATGAAAATTTGCTAAATGGTACGCCTCAAAAAAAGATTTAAAAATTGATTAAACGAGGGTCATGTGTTTATGAAAGTCAATTGTGAAAAAATGGGTTAGCTTTTGCAAGTTTATTTTAGTGACCCAATATTTAAATCTGAAATTCATCCTTCAGTTACTACGACAACCCAATTCTTCCTCAAAGTGCAGTTACGTTCTCAAACCCACTCTACTTTATTTCCTAATTTACTTTTTTGATATAGCTAATTACTTCACAATATAAAATAAAGATAACACCTTAAATTACTTAGCAGACTAATTATAACAAAACCAAAAGAAACAAAATATGAGATCCAATTACGTGAGGTTGAGCAACTAAGCAAACAATACACTTAAGCAAGAGAAAACAATTAAAGCAAGTTCAATATTAACCCAGTATGTAAAAAATGAAGAATAACGAAACACAAAACAGAATACTCACGAAACTTGAGAGAGAAACATATAAACTGGAGTGAAAATGGGAAGATGGACCTTTAAAAATGAATTTGGACTTTGATTCATCAATGACTTTGAAACTTAAACGCCACAAAAGTGTGAACAAGACCTCAAATAAAATCCGACCGGATCACCGGAGACTCGCCGGAAACCTTGTTAATCTTGAACCGAACCTCATCGAATTGGACCTCCAAACCAAATGACGTCAAAGTTCTGATGGTTTTTGTTTGAATTGTTTTAGGATAGTTTCAGCTACGATTTTGTGTCTTGGGTTTGAGAAGGATTAAATGGTTATTGGTAGTGTTTTGATGGAGTTTAGATGGTTGTATAATAGAGGAAGAAGAGTTTTTGGTCTGTTGTATGAGGGAGGAGAAACACGAGTCAAACTTCCGACTAACTTCAGTGTTATGGGAAATATTTAAACATGAATTTTAAACTTCAAAACTTGTGATAGTCATGCTCACAAAACTATATTTGCATAAGTTTGTACATACGCAGGCCAGAATTCAGCATTTCAAGACTAGAAACTAAGTGATTCTCAACAGTAAACTGGTACAGCTATGACAACATCAACATAATTCTGAATAAATAAGTCCATTGTTCACTTATCAATACATATGTAAAATCCTACAACAGGTCACTTTCACATGCTGGATTTCAGAGAAAAAAAAAAGAAAAGAAAGAGACCCTAACTAGCGTTTATAACTTGAGATCTTATTAAAGAACATGGACATAGTAGAAGAAACAGAGAAGTCAGCTTCAAATGAACCTTCATTTAACACAGACTTCAAATCTATTACATGTTCAACAATCAGTCCTCAATCATGAGATAAGAATGTACCTCGAAGTTTGAAAGAAAACAGGGGTGAATAATCAGCACACACACAGCAGGAGTCAGCAACAAGCAGCTAGCCAAAATAGCTCAACCCCAGGAATGATGTATAATAAACCCCAAGTTTAAAATTTTGAACAACCAAACAAACCGGCCAAACTTTAATCCCAAGCTTTTGACAAACAATTTTAAGCCATTTCTCACTCGGATGAATTCAAGCAGTTCCAGAAGTTGAAAAAGGGTCACTGAAATTTTTTTTGAAATAGTAACATTTCCTTCAATTCTCAGCCTTTTCTTTATGTGGATTTTTTTAGCTCTTCAAAATTTGACTCGAGCTGCAAGTAGCAATGCCTTTATAGGCAAGCTACTAGAGCAGCCTCAAGAGTTTTGTTTTTGCAAATCAGTCCTTTTTCAGCTTTTCTTTTTGCTGGTTAGTCCTAATTTTATGACTTGTGGATCAAGTTTGTGCCTTCTACAGCTTCTAGGAAGCTTCTTAAGTGGTTATTTGAGAGATTATCTAACTATAATACCCTAGTTGTCCCTAGATTGCCTTGTTTTTACCCTTTGAACCTCACAGAACAAATAAGTATGGGTCTGTATATTTCAAGTCTCGGGCCTCGAATCATTAGGGCCTAAATCCAATTGAATTCGGACAAACCCAAACCCACAACCAATAAACCAAACTTATTGGTCTAAATGACCTGCTGAGTCATAGGACTCATGAGATCTTGGGCTCAAAGGAAAAACAGAAACAATAAAAAGGAATTCGGACAAAATCTAACACAAACTTTGAATCATGCTAATGGCTCAATACTAACATGCACAAGAAAAATGATTTTAGAGAACCAGAAAAACGAAAAGAAATCAAAAGAAAAGAAATAACAGAAGATGATAAAATAGGACCTAAAAATGCAAGGAAAGCAGCAAAAAGATAATAAAAGAGAAAGAAAAATACCTAAATGGGCTTGGACATTTAACAAACAGAAATGAATCCTCAGACCTTCAATTTTCGGCTAATTCTTACGTTAATCGTGTGTTCTTATCAAGAACACACGACTAACATCAAAACAAACCCAAATCTTCCATGAAATCTCGATTTTAAAAATTAGGGTTCGGACTCAGATTCGAAATTTGAGGGATTTGGCTAAGATTCGAAGGTTGAGAGTTTGAGATTGGGAAAGAGGGGACCATGGGGATTCTAGGGTGTTAGTTTGGTAGGGATTGGTGGTGTTTACAGTGGCACCGCCATGAGGAGGGCTGAGGGATTTGGGGACGACTATCGTTAGGGTTTGAGGGAGATTGGTTATGAGAGACGAAGAGAGGGTATGAGGGGTGTCGACGCCCCCTTTTTCCTTAAGGCGAAATCGGGTTTACAACATTTGGGAGGACAGCTCTTTTCCCTTTTGGGTTTTTGGAATTGAAGAGTTGCCACCTAATGATTAAAGTGCATTAGGACACTAAGAAGAATTTTTTGAGTTCGAAAACCAGAGTTTGGGTAAGGGCTAAAAATTATCTCGAGGGGAGGGTGTTAGGCACCCCTCAAGATCGTGGTTCCCGGCTATGTTATATACCTTTTCCCCAGAGATTGCAGAAAAAGAATGATGATCGCATGTTCAGCAAATTTCTCTCCATGTTGAGTCAGGTTCAATTGAACATCCCACTTGTTGATGTACTTCGTGAAATTCCAAAGTATGCTTAGTACATAAAAGACATAGTGTCTCACAAGAGAAGATTAACTGAATTTGAGACAGTTGCACTTACTGAGGAGTGCACTTCTAGGGTCCAAAATAAGCTCCCTCAAAAGCTTAAGGATCCTGGCAGCTTCACGATTCCTGTGCGCATTGGTAATATTGATGTGGGTCGTGCTCTTTGTGATTTAGGGGCAAGCATAAATCTGATGCCCCTATCGTTGTTCAGGAAATTGGGTCTTGGAGCTCCGAGGCCAACTACTGTGATGTTGCAGCTGGCTGACAGGTCGATAGCACACCCTGAAGGGGTGATTGAAGATGTGTTGCTGCAAATTGGGAAATTCATTTTCCCTGCTGATTTCATTATCCTCAATTATGAGGCTGATGAACTGGTCCCAATCATATTAGGGTGACCACTCTTAGCGACTGGTGACGCAATTATCAAAGTGAGAGAGGGAAAGATGATCTTGAGGGTAGATGATGAGGAAGCAGTTTTCAATGTCTACAAAGCAATCCAACTCCCTCGTCACTATGAGGAGCTATTCATGATATCAGCTATTGAGTTGATGAGCAGATTCGTGATCCAAGTGTGTATCTAGACGATTCTCTAGAGAAAGCACTTATGTTATTTGATAGCCTGAGAAATGATGAGGAGGTCGAGGAGATGATGCACATTCTTGATACATCTTGTGCATACATGCAGGGGACACACCCCTTTGAACCTTTGAACAGGCAACAAGGACCTCCTCCAAAGCCGTAAATTGAGGAAGCCCCGAAACTGGAGCTTAAACCGCTCCTATCTCACTTGCAATATGCTTATTTGGGAGACTCTGACACCTTACCTGTTATTGTTTATTCTGACTTGTCTAAATTGCAGGAAGAAAAGCTGTTGAGAGTACTACGTGAGCACAAAAGAGCAATTAGATGGACAATGTCCGACATAAAAGGCATTAATCCAGCCTTTTGCATGCACAAAATACTCATAGAGGAAGGACATAAGCCCAGTGTGGAGCAACAACGACCACTCAACCCAATCATGAAAGAGGTGGTAAGAAAAGAAGTGATCAAGTGGCTTGATGCAGGTATTGTATTTCCTATCTCAGACAGCAAATGGGTAAGCCCAGTCCAATGTGTACCCAAGAAAGGGGGATGACTGTAGTAGTTAATGAGAATAATGATTTAATTCCTACAAGAACTGTTACCGGGTGGAGAATTTGCATTGACTATAGAAAATTGAACAATACCACCCGGAAGACCACTTTCCCCTCCCCTTTTTCGACCAAATGCTTGATAGACTAGCTGGTCAGGAGTACTACTGCTTCTTGGATGGTTACTTTGGGTATAATCAGATTTCTATAGCCCCAGAGGACCAAAAGAAGACCACTTTTACGTGTCCTTATGGAACGTATGCGTTCAAGAGAATGCCCTTTGGTCTTTGTAATGCACCTGCGATGTTTCAAAGGTGTATGATGGCCATTTTCACTGATATGGTCGAGAGGTTTGTAGAAGTATTCATGGATGATTATTCTATTTTTTGGGTGTTCTTTCGATAATTGCTTAATGAACCTCGATAAGGTACTTGCTCAGTGTGAAGAGACTAACTTGGTGCTAAACTGGGAGAAGTGCCATTTCATGGTACGAGAAGGTATAGTCTTAGGACACAAAGTATCCAAAGATGGTTTGCAGGTGGACAAGTCAAAGGTGGAAGCAATTGAAAAATTGCCCCCACCGATATCTGTCAAAGGCATCCGCAGTTTCTTGGGCCATGCAGGTTTTTATTATCGTTTTATTAAAGATTTCTCAAAAATTTCCTCTCCCTTGTGTAGGTTGCTTGAGAAGGATGTTGCCTTTAAATTTGATGATGCATGTCTGAAGTCATTTGAGGAGCTGAAGGGCAGGTTGGTGACTGCACCGATCATAGTTGCTCCAGATTAGGAGCAACCATTTGAACTGATGTGCGATGCGAGCGACTTGTCTATTGGGGCTATTTTGGGGCAAAGGAAAAATAAGATCTTTCACTCTATCTACTATGCTAGCAAAACCCTGAATCTAGCTCAAATGAACTATACTGTCACTGAAAAAGAGTTACTTGCAGTGGTGTGGGTGTTTGACAAGTTCCGATCATATCTTGTGGGGACCAAAGTCATCGTCTAACAGATCACCCAGCCATCAGGCACTTGTTTGAGAAAAAGGACGCGAAGCCGAGACTGATTCGGTGGGTCCTACTGTTGCAAGAGTTTGATTTGGAGATCCGGGATCGTAAAGGAACAGAAAATCAAGTGGTTGATCACTTATCCAGATTAGAAAATCAAAACCATGTGGTGGAAGGGGGTGAAATCAAAGAAACATTCCCGAATGAGCAGTTATTGACAATCACCTCAAGCAAAGCTCCGTGGTATGCAGACTATGTGAATTTTATTGCAAGTGGGGTGACACCA
>MU743381.1:0-42119 GCA_026770625.1 Nicotiana glauca
GTTTCTTGTTCCCCAGCAGAGTCGCCAGAGCTGTCACACCTCCTTTTTACCGAAGTTATTACTACACCCCGTGAATGACGTAATAAAGGAGTTTTTCCACTTAAAAGACAGTCGGAACGGGATTTATTATTATTTATTCAGAGTCGCTACTTGGGAGATTAGTGGCGTCCCAAGTCACCGGTTGACTCCCGAACCGAGAAAAATATGAATCTGTTAATAGTCCGCGAACCAAAAATCCGGATAAGGAATTCTGCTAACCCGGGAGAAGGTGTTAGGCACTCCCGAATTCCGTGGTTCTAGCACGGTCGCTCAACTGTAGTATTTGATTTTATCTGATTTCCATATATATTCTATTTTCATGTTCCTTTTATTAATAACCCGCTTTTATTGTATTTATTGTTTATTTTTACAAGAATTGTAACGTCGTGAAAATGTATCTCGAACCACACCGTACCAATACGCCTGTGGCTTTTAACACATTTTGACTTCGTTGAAATTTGGATTTGGGTCACATAAATGTGCACCCGTATTTTAGGAAAGTAATATTATTATCAATCGTGCCTAAAGCATCTACGTGTTATTAATTTTGGGAAAAGACCATGAAATTCGCTAAACGGTCTTTCCAATTCCAAGCCTTTTAAATTGATCATTTACTGAGGGCCCCACAGCTATGTATTTGATTTATTAGGCGAGGCTCATCTCAATTATATTACTAGTCTCTCTTCACGTGCGTTGCACGTGTAAACCGTGAATCTTTATCTGATACTATGGATGATGGTATCCCGTGTAGGTTCACTATCATCAATATATATATTTGGGCTAGCTTGCCCGTAGAGTAAGTCATATTGATCAGCAGGAAGTGAGCCGACCCGTACCGTCGCTTGAATGAAGACACCTGGTCGGCCGACTTTCCCAAATGCCTCCCACCGGGCCTTCTCCTTTACGGGTCTGGATTCTGCGCATCGTGTCAGTCGTCGTGGTCAATGGGGAAGAAAGAAATGAATGAATATTCTTTTGGGAAAATGTATAATAATACACCTACCGAGGCGAAAGCCAAAGGCGTATTGATAATATAACTCTAGCATAATGAATAATATAAATTTGAAGGGGTAAGTTACGAGCTCAAAGTGATGAACAATCAACTTAGTTGATTGAGTTAATTACCGAAAAATGATTAGCTATTGTCTGACTAAAATATGTCAAAAAATGGACAATGTAACATCCGTTCCAAATAATAAAGTGTAACTCTTCTAATTAATCATACGGTAAGATGTTACTTAGTGCTTACATATATTTTAAATGTGTGATATTATCAAAATTTTGCCGCTTATATTTTCTTCTAAAACCATCAAATCATCAATATCACCCTCAACATTTTCATACAACATAAAGACTACAAAATTCATATAGTTGAATATATCAAACCATTACACACATGACTATAGACAGGACTTTTCAAGTATTATATTCCGGATAATAACGAACACCGCATGAATGACAAGGACCAAAGTTTCCCACTGTAAAATTAATATTTCAAAAATGGACACGCTAAAAAGTATGTCAAATGCCGAGCATTTAATATTGAAATAGTACATGAAGTAACCAGTAACAAGGCCAAGCACGCCGAATAGTAAATGATCAACTCTCCGCATAAGACACACCTTAACGTCCCTTCCACGACCTGTGCTACCATAGTCAGGATGATCGCGATCGTCTTCCACAAGAAATAGAAAATAGTTAATTAAAATGTTACAGTGAAAATCAACTGTGACACTCACAATTTTGTTATGATAACTCTTCTAGACTACCCTCTAACAAAAGTCAAGAAAAGATAAAGACGTTGAAAGAGCCGATCTATTAAATGGGTGAGATTATTCAGTTTTCTTCTTCTACTACTTCATATTTCCACAATCCTCTAATTTCCTTTTTTCCCAATACACATTAAAAGTTCATTACAATAATTTTTAAGAAAGTATCAATTGTCCAAACACAGAATTGTGTGCTCCACGCGAATCCCAATACCAAAGGAGAAAGAATTGCAGACCACAGTGTCTATTTCCTTCATGTTTTATCTATAAAGTTCATCATATACTCTACGACATGTAAGACCAAATATAATAGGAGATGATAGATGTTAAAAAATAGAATTTACCATCTTGTCATCATCTTTGTAATCAGCATACTCGTTGAGTCGTTGCCATACTAATCTTTTGAAACTTTTTACTTCCTGCTTGCATACTTTTTGGCAGCAATAGGTCTGGATTGCGGCTTTGAACTATATAAAGGGTTAGCGACTCAGTAATTTGAGGAGTCACTCTAACCTTCATTGTCTTGTTCATAATATTCATCATCTGTAGGGAGCTCAGAGGACCAAACGAATAAATGTTGGAATGTGAAAAGGTGATATTTTAAATAATAATTAAAAAATATTACACAAGTATAACCTATAATAATTACTGGCAGATGAAACAGTCCTCTCCATTTACCCGGTTCATTGCAGCTGACTTTCATTTAATTGTTTTGGCTCAAGGGTTTAAATGAAGGGTAAAAAGGTCACTTAGCTTTTAATGGATATTTTGGTCTTTTAACTTTGCGTTTTAGTCTTCACGCTTATAATATAGTATGATTAAAGGCTAATCCTAATTTTTATATAAATATTTTATTTATTGTGTAGACAAACTCATGTATATATTTAGATTTTTTATCTCAATCAGGCCCTATAAGCGTGTGTTGTTTTAAATCTGTCAGTAATAGGCCTTAAACTAATCCAGGCCTTCATACTTTAAATTGAATACAAGAATTGGGCCACTATTATGTGAGCTGAAGCCCAAATCACGTCAGGCCAGTAAGCCTTACATGATCTGAAACTTACACAAATACTGAATCAAATTTGATGAATTGACCTTTTAAGACTATTCTAAGTATACTCAGTGACACTGTAGAAATTAATGAAGCAGCCTTTTAATTTTCATGTTCATATTCGTTTGTTTATCTATTTATTTGTAAATTCTAAACATTAGCGAAATAGGATCTAAGCAAAACATAATTTAAAAGTCAAAAAGACATAAATTGAACTACTGAAAACGTTATTATCACTGAACAAATATCTGAAATTGTTACTTTAATTATTAACTTCTTCAATCAAAGTTAGACTAATCTAATCAAAGAACACTGAAATCAGTAACCTGCTTCCAAATTTATTCATAGACTAATTGTTCGAACTATTTTTAATTCACTAGGTATTAGAGTTCTATTAGAGTACTTATTACAAATTTAACCTAAATGATAACAACTAGAATCATTCTGAGACGTAACTAATCAGAAAAGGTGTTAACAAACTATTTTTTCATTTTTTATTCACATGCTATATTAATCTAAATCTAACAATATATCTCAATATCCTAAGGCAGCAAATGCTTCAAATAGAATAAGAATCAGATGCTAATAACGTCTGAATGTTCTGAAAGTTCAAACCAGTCCAAGTTTATATAGTTCAATTACATATCAGACTAATCCTAATGAATACAAGTTTTATTTCTAACTAAACTCTACATAGATCAGATCAGTGTAAAAAAAAAATAGAGTAAACTGAAACAGCAGATAAACATTTTTATTTCAACTCTTCAACTTGACACTACATTAGTGGTTAGTAGAAGTGTACCTGGATTTGAAAAACAAAAACCTATTAGAATAGGAATCGATCAATGATAAACAACAACAGCAACAGAAAGCAACTCAGCAAAGCCAAACACATCTTCTAATAACCAATTTTAACCACAGCAGTGATAGATCAACAGAAAACCAAGCACTTGACTAACACAATACAATTTCAACAACACTTGACAATCAGAACCAAACAACCTTCAAATTGATTTGAGAACTAATGAAACAGTGGAATTTTTGAACTTTTCTATTATTTTTTTGTATTTTTTTTGAGTTTTGGAAATGGTGAATTTTCGAAAGTAAAGATCTAGAATTGCAGAAATGTTTCAGGGAGATTTCAGATTGCCAAATTTAAAACCCCTTAATTGAGGAATATGGATGCCTATTTATAGAGTTTAAAAGGGAGGGAAATTCAAACTTTGTTAATTACAAAGTAGTCCCTCTTTTATTTCAATTTTATCCTTATTGTTCATTAGTTATTCGATTACTACCCCTTATTTATTAGAAATTGTACTAGATACCCCATCCACAATCTTCTAATCCTAATGTAATTCCCTTTTTGCACCCACTTCTCTTGAAGTTCTACCTATTGCCACTTTCCTCTACCCAAATTACCCCTACCTCCTTAGTATTATTACCCTTAAACCTTTTATTGTCCCCAAATTACCCTTGAATATTACTTAAATTCACCAACTGACCCTACTGCCTTTACCCCTTTTTTCCTTGTACTACCGGATTAAAATTTCAACTAACTGCTTAATTATTAAAGTTAATTAACAAGTCTAATCTAACAAATAACCAAACTAATTATTATCAATTCACTTCAAATAACAAATTTAACCAAAATTATTTCTAACAAAGGATAAAAATCAAAAAAGATTAAGAACTAACAGTTAATAGAGTCGAAAATTCAGAAACCAACAGAAAATCTACTTATACTAATTTTATTAACCATAATTTACTAATCATTACCACTGATTATCAATATCAATCTCAAAAATAATTAACACAAAAATCAAACAGATAAAAAATAATATTGAAAAATTATCAGAATCTAATCATTTAATCCTAAGAATAATATCAAAAAATTAAACCTTAAAACATGTAGAAACAAATACGCGAAGAAACAAAAATAAAAGAAGCAAAAGAAACAAAAAAAAGGAAAGAAAGACTTAGCTTTATTTTCAGATTTTCTACTTTTCTTTTTCTTCTTTCTTTTTTCTCTTCTTTTTTAGTTGAAAGCTTTTTCAGAACTTCAGGGGCCTTGGATATCATCTTCTTGGATTTTGGTCACCGGCAGACCTTTGAATCTTGGTTTGAGCTTTTCAATGGCTTTTAGGGCTTGAGAGTTTCAGAAAGGGGCTAAGATGTCAAGGGGGATCTCTTGTGTGATTTTGGGCCGGTTTAGATAAGGTGACGTTCGCCGGAGTTAGGTTTCCGGTGAAATATTTTTTAATATTTGAGCAGATATGGGGTTATTTGAAGGAAACAGAGTCAAGGGGTTGACACAGGTTTGAGAGACGTTTCATTGGTGTTATTTGGGCGGTGATTGGTGGAGGCGGCGTCTCCCGCCGGTAGGGTTCCGGCGGGAACTATAGAGGATTTGGGGCGGCTAGGGTTCGACGGGGAAGAAGAAGGAAATGAAATGAATTAGGGGTATCTATTATTGATATATTAAAAGAGCTTTGATGAACCATGGCCGTTGGATTAGATGAATCAACGGCTCAGATCCTTTGAGACTTAAAACGACGCCGTTTGCCTTTAATGAAGATTCAACCTCATCCGTTGGATTAACCAAATGAACGGCCAAGATTAACGTTACAATACGTTGTCGTTTCATTTATTAATGGTCTGTGTTATGTGACCGTTAGATCAATTGTTTCAACGGTCCAGATCTCATGCAATTAAACGGGGTCGTTTGGACTTCTTGGGCAGACCGGGTAAAACTCTTTTTGGGCCTGGATATTTTGGTTTTTGGGCTGGTATTTAATCCAATTTAGCCCAAGTCTTGTATTTGTATTTTTTGTATTGTATTTTCTTTTTGTATTTTTGTATTTTCTTTTTCTTTTGTATTTTTGTATTTATTTTTTCCTTTGTATTTTTGTATTTATTTTCTGATTTTATTAAATTGTTAAACTAATTAATTTTTAAAATATATTTAATATCTATTTTATAGTAATTTTCAATTAAAGCACTAAAAATGCTATTTTTGATTTTCCTTTAATTTGTTTAAAAATGAATTAATACTAAAATTGTAAAATTATAATCCTAATGCATATGCATATTTTGTATTTTTTTAATATGAATTATTATGCAACTAATTAACATAAAAATGCCACAAATATTAACAAAAATTGTAAAAATAATGAAAAATTATTTTGTTTGGATTTTTTTTTAGGAATAATTTCCTTAGGGCAAAAATCACGTGCTCACAATGGTCATGGTACTCAGGTTCCTAGGGAAAATGTAACCCACCTTGAACAAAAATTGCTAAATTTCCAGAAAGAGCTCGACTAGGTTCGGAATCTGGCAAGTTTGTCATTCTCGCTCAGCACCCCGGATATTACCTTTCCCAATACTCAAAAACCTACACCACCCCAAAATATCCACAAGCAACAAAATCATGCCGCTCCCTATACTATTCCACTAGAGACCCAATGCAGCACTTGCCCCACCACAAACAACACCCAATTTCTTCTCCCAGAACTCCAAACCTCCACAAATGACCATTTCCACACCCACCATAACACCCCTATCTATGCGGAGACAATGCCACTCTACACCCAACCCATCTCAGGCACACCCGAGCCTGATGATAAAGATTTTCTTATCAGGAACCTGGCGGAAGAACTTAAGAAATTGACTAGCCGGATCTAGGGCATTGAAGGAAACAATGGAATTAAAGGGTTGAATTATGAAGATCTATGCATACAACCCGATGTCGAACTACCCGAGGGGTACAAACCTCCAAAGTTCAAGATGTTTGATGGTACAGGTGATCCCAGGGTCCATTTGATGACGTATTCCGACAAGTTGGTTGGGGTAAGAAAAGATGAGAAAATCCACATGAAGCTATTCATGAGGAGTCTAAAAGGAGATGCACTATCCTGGTACATCAGTAAGTATTCTAAGAAATGATCAAGTTGGGCAGGAATGGCCTCTGATTTCATTGAAAGGTTCAGATTTAACACAGAAAATGCACCGGATGTGTTCTACATTAAGAATCGGAAGAAGAAACCTACAGAAATATTTTGCGAGTATGATACTCGCTGGAGGTCGAAAACCGTTAAGGTCAGGCCTGCCTTAGAAGTGGAACAAATGAACAAATTCTTTGTCTGGGCCCAAGATCCGCAATATTATGGGAGACTAATGATGATTGAAAGCCACAAATTTTATGACATCATCAAGCTGGCGGAATGAATGGAAGAAGGCATTAAGAGCGGTATTGTCACAAACTTCGAGGCCTTGCAAGCTATAAATAAGGCCTTGCAGTCCGTTAGTGTGTCAAAAAAGAGAGACGTAGGAGCTGTGATGGTTGCAAAAAGAACCAAATCTCCTATCAAATACCAAACCTTCCCGACACCTCCACTCACGTATCAGCCCACTCCAAATTACCAAGCATCCTCACCGCCCGCCTATCAACCATCTCCACCTCCCATATATCAGCCTACTTCACCCAAATATTCCCAACTCGCGCATGTTTACCAAACCTATAATACTCAACTATCCTACTATCAGTCACCTCCTAATCGCCAAAACTTCCCTAGGCCATGATCAAATTTTGACCGCAGGGCTCCCAAACAATATACAACTATTGATGAACCCGTTGACCAACTATATGAGAGACTTAAAGACGTTGGTTATGTCACCCCCATCCCTGCTTCAACCCTTGAGAATCCTTGTCAGTAGGTTAACCCAAACAAATCGCACTCCGGCATGAAGGGATACACCATCGACGAATGTCACTCTTTGAAAGACAAGATCAAGTCTTTGATCGATAATAAGGTTATTGTGGCAAAAGAACCCGCCCCAAATGTCCGCAACAACCCTTTGCCAGACCATAAAAGCCAGGGTATTCACATAACTGTGGAAGACGATTGGAATCTTGAGGGATCCATCGGGTTGATCGCAGAAGGCGATGATCCAAATAAGCCAATAGTTACTCTTAACCCCATCATGGTCCAGATTCAACCATCTGAGGTCACTGAGGTAGATGTGTCTATCCCTCTTGAGTTCGAAGCAGCTCTATCAGCAAAGGCACCATCACCATTTGAAGTTTCCATTTCGCCACCCAAAGAACAAGTCCCAATTGAAGTAAGGGTAGCCGCACCAATTTTAGTGGCGATGACCACCATACCATCATTCCATACAAAGCTATCCCTTAGGATTATACAGCCGAGGCTAGGAGAAAAGGCAAAGTTAGGTTCAAATAGACTATTCCAGCATAGGGTGTGATAAGGACTAGAAGAGTCTATACCCTCGAGCACTTAGCTGAATCAAGTAAGCAAGGTTCCAACTGGCCACTCATCATTGAAACATGCCCAGATGAGCTTTGGAAGAAGATATAGGCTAAGGCATATTTAGTCATTGACCAACTAAACAAAACACCAGCACATATATCTATCCTCTATTTGTTGCAGAGCTCCAAGACACACAAAAATACTCTGTTGAAGGTGCTGAGTGACGCATACGTGCCGAGTAACATCACTAGCAGAGAAATGGCTAATATGGTAGGACAAGTTCTAGAAATCCATAAAATCACTTTCTATGAGGACGAGTTGCAACATGAAGGACTGGGTCACAACATAGCCCTACATATCACCATACAATATGAGGACTATTTCATCACCACGATCTTGGTCGACGGGGGTTCCAGCCTTAACATCTGTCCTCTGGTAATACTCAAGAAGTTAGGCAAAGGTTTGCACGAGATAAAGGAATGAGCATTCAACATAAAAGCTTTTGATGGATCCTATAAGGCCACCATCGGTGAAATTAGCCTGTGTCTTCAGATGGGATTAACCTGGTTCGATGTTGAGTTCCAAGTAATAGACGTGGCCGCATCCTACAACCTGCTATTAGGACGCCCTTGGATTCATTTTGTGGGGGCTATGGCTTCGACACTGCATCAAGCCGTGAATTTTGAATGGAATCACTAGGAAGTGATCATTCACGGTGATGGCAGCAATCCTATATACAATCTTCAGACTATTTCGGCAATAGGGGGAAGAAGGAATTTAGGTGGGGAAACCTACTAACACATCGAGCGAGTCAATGTTGTTGATAAAGATAAATGGTGGGACAACAAGATCGAGAGTATATTGAACTGGACTGGGTACGAATCTAGCAAGGGGCTTGGCAAGAACCTCCAAGGGATTGCTAAATCCATAAAGCTCAAAAAGCACGGCACTACTTTTTGTCTGGGATACGAATACACTTGGGAAGAGTTTAAAAACTGGTCACCGCCATGACGTGGTCATTACAACCCATTGGAGCAACCGATACCGCACTTAGAGCAGACTTTCCAACAGGCTGAAATCATCTATGGGACATACGAAGAAGAGGCGCTTGCAGTAGTGAAAAATTTGTTTTTTGAAGACAATGATATGGATACTTGTGTTATCCTTGAGGAGGAGGGGGAGGAAGGCCCTTCCATACGGGCCGTAAGTAGAAGTGCGTGCCTCAATAACTGGTCTATCAGAACAACTAGAGCCCGGCGAGCCTCGGGGTAGCAAGGCTAAACAAGCATCATGCACGGTTTTTTTACTAGACGATTTCTATTTTTACATTCCCGCAATAAGATCTTCAATGTTCAAAACAATTGTAAAATTTATCAAAAGCATTTCGACTTTTCTTATGAATCGACACTGATTACTATTTTTCTCTTATTTACTTTATTTTTACAGCATTGATATTACTTATCTTGATGAACCAATGACTGTGGCATGCAATCAGACAACACAACAAACAGACATTGATTCAGAGGAAGATGATATACCAGAGGAAATTGTCAACGAACTAGAGAACTTTGAGAACAGACCAAAGTCCAATTTGGACGAGAAAAAAATTGTTAACCTGGGAGATGCAGAAAATATCAAGGAAACACAAATCAGCGTTCATTTGTCGTCATCGGAAAAGAAGGAGTAAACAAAATTTCTAAGGGAATATAAGGATATATTCGCCTGGTCATATGACGATATGACTGGTCTAAGTACGTCTATTGTGGCCCATAAACTGCCAATTGATCCGACATGTTTGCCGGTAAAGCAGAAGCTCAGGAAGTTCAACCATGATATGAGTTTGAAAATAAAGGAAGAAGTCACTAAACAAGTCAAAGCTACGGTCCTCAAGGTAGTTGAATACCCGACATGGTTAGCCAACATTGTACCAGTACCAAAGAAGGACGGGAAGGTCAGAGTCTATGTTGACTATTGGGATCTCAACCGGGCCAGTCTGAAAGATGACTTCCTCATGCCAAATATACACATCTTGATTAATAATTGTGCTAAACATGAAATGTAGTCATTCGCGGATTGTTTCGCCGGTTACCACCATATCTGGATGGATAAAGAAGATGCTGAGAAAACGACTTTCATCACGCCATGGGGGATGTATTGTTACAAAATGATACCATTAGTCCTAAAGAATGCAGGGGCCACCTATATGAGGGCTATGACTACCATCTTTCACAACATGATACACAAGGAGATAGAGATTGTGGAGGTACAGCCTGAAACTAAATCCCACAAAGTGTGTATTTGGGGTTCCTCCTGGGAAGCTGCTTGGTTTTATTGTGAGTTGTGGAGGGATAGAACTAGATCCATCAAAAGTCAAAGACATTTAAGAACTACCACTGCCAAAGAAAAAGAAGGACGTGATAAGTTTCTTGGGAAGACTCAATTACATCAGCCGGTTCATAGCATGGTCCACAGTCATCTGCGAGCCAATATTTAAGATATTGAATAACAACGCCGCTACTAAATAGACCGACGACTGTCAAAGGCCTTCCATAGAATCAAGGAGTACTTGTCAACACCACCAGTCTTGGTCCCGCTTGATCAAGGTAGACCCTTGTTACTCTAACTTGCGGTGTTGGATGGAGCTTCCAGTTCATTCTGGGGTAACATGATGAAGCTAGAAGTAAGGAACAAACCATCTATTATCTCAGCAAGAAGTTCACTCCATATGAGGCCCAATATTCTCTTCTAGAATGCACCTGTTGTGCTTTGACTTGGGTCGCTCAGAAGCTAAGGCATTACTTTTGTGCCTATACTAAGTATCTCATATCAAAGGATGGATCCTTTAAAGTACATCTTTCAGAAGCCCATGCCTACCGGCAAGCTAGCCAAGTGGCAAATCTCGTTAAGCAAGTTCGACATTGTCTACGTAACTTAGAAAACAATCAAGGGACAGGCCTTGGTAGATCACCTCGCTAAGAATCCCGTGGATGGAGAATACGAACCCCTGAAAAGTAATTTTCCTAATGAAGAAGTATCATTCATAGGAGAAGATATTGCCGAGTCCTATGATGGCTGGAGAATATTCTTCGGTGGAGCAGCAAAATTCAAAGGAGTTGGCATTGGAGTAGTCTTGGTATAGAAACTGGTCAGCATTATCCAGTGTCCGACATGCTCAGGTTCCCCTGCACTAAAAATATGGCAAAATACGAAGCCTGCATCTTAGGGATCAAAATGGCCATTGACATGAACATTCAAGAGCTGCTAATAATTGGTGATTCAAATTTACTCATACATCAGGTACGAGAGAAATGGACAACCAAGAACTCTAAGATACTCCCGTATCTGCATCACATACAGGAGTTGAGAAAAAGATTCACACAGACAGAATTCTGACACGTTCCCAGAATCGAGAATGAATTCGTTGATGCATCGGCTACCCTTTCATCCATGATACAACATGCCGATAAGAATTTCATTGACCCCATACCAGTGAAGATTCATAATCAGTCAGCCTACTATGCCCATGTTGAAGAGGAAGCAGACGGAAAACCTTGGTTCCAGGATATCAAGGAATATTTTGTGAAAGGAGATTACCCAGAAGTGCACACTGCGGAGGTTGTCTAACGATTTCTTTTATAGCAGAGGAATCCTGTATAGAAAGACTCCTGATTTGGGATTATTAAGGTGTGTCAACGTAAAGGAAGCATCCAAGCTTCTAGAGGAGATTCATGCTAGGACCTGTGGTCCATATATGAATTATTTTGTTTTAGCAAAGAAGATACTCTGGGCTGGTTACTTTTGGATGACTATGGAGACAGATTACATCTAGTACATTCGGAAATGCCATCACTGTCAGATTCATGCCGACATGATAAAGGTGCCACTAAATGAGATCAATATAACAAGCTCGCCTTGGCCATTCGCCGCCTAGGGAATGTATGTTATGGGTCTAATTGAGCCCGGTGCTTCAAACGGACACAGGTTTATCCTAGTAACCATTGATTATTTCACCAAGTGGGTCGAAGAAGCATCGTACAGGGCAGTGACTAAGAAGGTCGTAGAAGACTTCGTCCGTGACCATATTATTTATCAATTCGGTAACCCAGAGCCGATCATCACTGATAATGGCTCCAATCTCATCAATGAACTAATGAAAGGAATGTGCGAAACTTTTAGAATCAGCCAAAAGAATTCCACAGCCTACATGCCTCAAATGAATAGAGCCTTGGAAGTCGCCAACATGAATATCAAGAAGATATTGAGGAGGATGATAGAAAAGCATAAAAAGTGGCATGAGAAGTTATCGTTTGTTTTATTGGGGTATCGCACCACGGTCTGCACATCGATCGGGGAAACACCTTATTTGCTGGTTTATGGTATTGAAGCCGTCATTCCCACCGAAGTGGAAATTCCTTCCTTAAGGATCACATAAGTGGTCAAGCTCGACGATGCAGAATGGGTAAAAATTCATTACGAGCAGCTAGCGCTTATAGATGGGAAAAGAATGAACGCAGTGTATCACAGACAACTTTATCAGAACAAAATGTCCAGAACCTTCAACAAGAGAGTCAAGCCGGGACAGTTCACACCAGGGCAGCTGGTATTAAAGAAAAATTTTCCGTATTAAGATGAAGCCAAATAGAAATTCTCTCCTAACTGGAAAGGTCCATACATGGTTCACCGGGTTCTGACAGGAGGAGCCCTCATAATTACAGAAATGGACGGAGAAGTTTGGCCCAAGTTGATTAATTCAAATGCAGTCAAGCGCTACTATGTGTAATATTTATGTTTTCTATATATGATGTAAATTGAACTAAGTCTGAATTGGTTCCTGTTTAAGAGGGGATACATAGGCAGCCTTATGGGTTTGGTCACAATCAAATAAAATTTTTATTTCCCCTGAAATTGGAAACTGGGGCAGAATTTTAAGGAGGACCCTCAAAATTCCAAAGTAATTTCAGCCAATCATCGCAAGCAATAACTAGAAGTGTCCAACCTATTAAACTGCGGTAGAATTTCTAGGAGGACCCTAAAAATTTCAAAGTAATTTCAACCAATCATCGCAAGCAACGGTTAGAAGCATCAAACCATTAAACTGGGGCAGAATTTTGAGGAGGACCCTCAAAATTTCGAAGCAAGAGAGGGTCGCGACATCTCGAACCGCGTCACTGTCATTGGTTCATCTAAAAAACTATTTTAATTATACATTTATGTTATACTTTTACCAAATCATGTATGTCTATCATCAAAACTACTTTTTCAGCAATGCTACCCCAGTGACACACATAGTATAACCAGATCGAAGCCAAGCATGTCAAGCAAAGCCAACGGGGACACGAACTGACCTCCCTTTTTACAAAACTCACAATTTTCCTTTGGATGTAGGTACTTGGATTGCGAAATCATCAAACATACTATACAGTCACTAGATAAACATTGTTCAGGAAATACAACTCTCAAGACCATTGAACTTACCCACATTTGCTATCCACACATACTAGAGACATTCCTTGTGTCATAATGACCCTACCAATCACAATATTGCAACCTGCTATAAGCTAAGAAAGCTCCATTACCATTTTCCATTTTATTTCTTGCATAAGGCTACTATTCTGCCTTCTAAGAGTAAACACTATCTCCATCTGCATTTTGGCATTGCATCAGCTACTATTCTGCCTTCCGAGACTAAACGCTATCTCCATCTACATTTTTGCATTGCATAAGGCTACTATTATGCCTTCCAAGACTAAACGCTGTCTCCATCTGCATTTCTACATTGCATAAGGCTACTATTCTGCCTTCTGAGACTAAATGGTATCTCTATCTGCATTTCTGTATTGCATAAGGCTACTATTCTGCCTTCCGAAACTAAAAGCTATCTCCATCTACATTTCTGCATTGCATAAGGCTACTATTTTGTCTTCTGAGACTAAACGCTATCTCTGTACACATTGCATGGTTGAATGATCGCCCCATACCAAATTGCATTGTTGAAAGATCACCCCGTACCATATTGTATTGTTGAAAGATTGCCCCATACCGTACTACATGGCTGAAAGATTGCCCCATACTACATCTGTGACCCATACTACATCTGCATAGCTGAAAGATCACCACAAACTATATCAGCACGGCTGGAAATCACCCCATACTACATTGCATGGGCTGAAAGATCACCATATACTGCATTGCATGGTTGAAAGATCGCCACATACTATATCTGCATGGCTGAAAGATCGCCACATACTGCATTGCATGGCTGAAAGATCAACTCATGCTACACGGCTGAAAGATCGCCTCATACTATATCTGCATGGCTAAAAGATCGCCATATTTATACGGCTAAAAGATTGCCACATGCTACTGCATCTTTCATCGGCTGAAATATCGCCAACATATCCAAAGGCGTCATCATTCGGAGGCTCCAACCTTATAACTCGAGAACACCATGTCATGGCTTGAGGATCCTTTTCAATCTCTTGCATATCATTATTCAATGGCATCATGGTTCGACGTAACCATTTTCATAGCCCGGGAGTATCATTTCACAGCCTGCGAATCCTTTATTTCATGCTTCATGGCCCAGGACATCATGGCCTAAGGATGCCATCCAAACCGTCTGAAGGCAGCATTCATGGTCGGACGGGAACTTGCATTAGGTATAATTTTTATGCACAATATACGGTTGTATTATTTCTATTTCCAAGTAAAACCGGCATGCAACGGCCACCCCGGCAGGAGCCCGCTCTAGTGCTAGCAGCCACATCAAGTCCAACCATTCCTGTAAGCCACTCACTCGACCAATCCAAAATATTGCATTCGTTCTTAGAAAATACCCGTCGGCATACTCCGCCGACTGATCCCAAACTACATACGACCTGATTTCTGTAAGACCAGAGATATGTAGGCAGCACAGAAGCTAGGGTGTGACCTGAACCTCTCACAAACCATTTCGCTCAGTCAAAATTGGCCATCATATGTTTACCCAAAAACTCTTTTATCATTCCCGGGTAAAGAGGGGCAACAGTTGACACCCAATTTTTCCCTACAATATATTTTTAAATATGCAAAATACTTTCAAAATACCATATACGTGCATATACAGGTATATCCAAGTATTTTATTATTTTTTCACAATTTTCAAAGATTTAAATTGATTTATCTTTCCCTTTATTATCTATAAAATCTCAATAATTACTTCCAAAACTATCATTTTCGTAATTTACCCATTGTATTCTCATATTTATGTTAAAATATAGTCAAGGGAATTTTTATATATTTTTTATAAATTTATTTAGTATTTTTAAAAGCTAAATTGTATATAATTGTAATATTAGCCTCTTTTAAATTTAATTGCATTTTTGTTCACGTGATTAGGTATGATATTTTTCAATAATTAATTATGTACAATAAATTATTTTAGTACCTTTGATTTATTTACAGAAATTATTTTATTATTTTTTTACAAATTAAAATAAATAAAAGTGACTATTTCAATTCTATCCAGATTTGGCTTTCAGTTGTAGCCTAAATTGAACCCATTCCCCAGCCCAATTTCATACTCAATTAACTCGACCCAAACCCTATATACACCTACCCGAACCTGAAACCCATCTACCTGGTCAAATCATAACCGTTGATCTCCCAGATCAACGGTCCAAATAAACCCTTTCCTTTTTTAATCCCTAATACCCTAACCCTAGCCATTCCTTCTAGCCTGTCTCTCTCAGATGCTCTATTCTTCTCTCTTTTCTCTCAACCTAATCCTAATTCCTTCAATCGTTGTCTTCTTCTCCGGCCATCTCCAGCAACCACCTTTCAACCACAAGCCTCCAATGGTTCCCCCATTGCCTCGCTCATCATCTCTGAGGCCTTCAAGGGCCCAGGACCAAGATGATTTGGATCTAGGGTTTCAGTTTTGTTCATGGCTTCTCCGATGTGATTTTAGGCAAAATCACACCATATTTGTTATGATCTTTAAAGTTCTAAGTAGGTTCTTCCGTTTCTATCTAGGTTTCCTTTGAAACCCTAACTTTGCTAGAATCTCTTAATATTTGTGCTATTTTTGTCCATCTATGTCTGTTTCTTTCTATGTTTTTACATTATTCTCAAGCTTTTTCTGAAAAATCATCGATTTCAAGTTGTTTTAATTTCTTTTAAAAGTTAGGGTTTTTTGGAATTTCTTTTACACTCTGTTTAAATCGACTCTTCTTGTTTTAACTTCTATATCTCAAACTATTCTATGTTTTTACTCCTTTTTCAACTCGTCTATGTTTAAACCCTTAACTCATTTTTCAACCCGTCTATGTTGAAAACCCCAACTTCCTAGCCTCAACCCTGGGTTTCTGAGTTTTGTTTTGATAATATATGTGTTTCTATTATTCTGTGACTTTTTGTCCCACGTTTTGCTTTGTTAAGGTTCCATATTATGGCTATCCTTGCCTATTGTGTGATTTTGCCATATTTTTGTTCACTAATGCTTCTGATTCTTCACATCTCCTACATGTATCATGCTTAGCCTACTAATTCAACTATGCTCTGCATGAATCTTTCATTTCATATGTGATTCTTGTCCTACTCGATCTCTTAGGGTTTTAATTATTTTTTTACAATGTGTTCATTCTTATAGAATGAGGGTAAATCAATGTTATCTCCTATTCTTGCATCTCTGAATCTTGTGATTGATCATTCACTAATTTCGCATGATAATTCCACTGATTTTTACCTTGTAAAATATTTTTTCTGACCTTATTCTATGGTTGATATGCTGTTAATTGATTGTTATATTATTTTCTTTATTAGAAACTTATGAACCTAGCCCTAATTGTTTACTCCGTGCCTACTATTTTTGAAGTATTTCCTTATCTGTTATGCTCTAGTTACCATTGATTTCATTCCTTATTTGCTACCTGTTCTTACCATTTGAATTGATTCCTTTAATTAAAGGAAGTACTTGTATTGATTTGGTACTAATTGATACCAAATTCCATAATTACTGCTTGACTTTGATTCTTACCTTATTATTCTATCTAGCTTCAAACTATATATGATCTTTCATTAACACACACAGGCACGAACATTTTTTGGTTCTGAACACACACTTACACTAAAAAAACTCTCGCTTGTTTATTACTACTTGTGCTACTGTCTGCTTAGCCAACTGAAAGCCAAGGCTATACTTTAAAGTCCTGCTTACTTTCTTTACTGCACTTTACTTCTTTTACTGGTATGTTCTGATTAATTTTTCAGCATCAATAACAACATGTTCCTTTACTGTTTCTTTCCTCCCAGTTTGCCTCCTGTTTGTATTTAAGTAGTTCAATTATTAATGCATGCTATGTTCTGCCTTTCTGTCTGAATAAATGCTTTTATTATTTGTCATAGCTTGTGGACTTCGAATCCCTATCCCCAATGTGGTTGGTTTAGGGCATGACAGCATTGGAAATTGCTGTGCATGACCCAAAATTGATCCTCCAAGGATCATAACCTCCATGTTTCCCTTATTTGTTGTGTGTTCTAGTTGATTCACAGGCATGTAAACACTTCCTATTGTTGTGCATGCCCAAAGTTAACCCAGGCCTAAGTGTATAGGCCCCTTTCAATGGATTCACAATCCCCTGCCCCCCTTTGCGTGAAGTTATTGATCCCTTGAAATGTTAATGTTGCCTCCTATCACCCTTTCCCTCTCCTTTATTCCCTCAGCTCTTAAAACTCTATTTTTGCAGTTTCACTTTCTTCTTAGACTTAAGTTCTGCCTACCTCATGTGAGCCTTGCCTTGGGACCCATGAGCTCCTCTGAACTTGGACACATGAGGGCTGGCATTTCCACACTGCATTCATCTCTATTCTGGTTGTGTAACTTGGGTGGGAGAACTACCCAGGGTCCTATTGAGGCCCTTAGAGAACTCTGACACACCCAGGTCTAAAAAAGGCTTTGAAATCAATGGCATTGGCAAAGACACGATTCCTTGCATGTGTCAGATAGGAGGTCAGATCAGGATTTCCTATGGTTGTAGCTTTTTCTTTCGTTCTTTATTTTGTAATTCAGTATTTTTGGTTTGTAATAAGTTGTAATAAACATTTGGGGTTGGGTGTTAAAAATGGCTGGGTGATTGATAACTGTGATTCTAACATGTTTTATACCGATTCTTGCCTAGGCTTTGTGAGTGAATTGCCATAAATTAGTCCCAAAATGCAAACAAATTTCACTTGATTCTAGGTTTGAACGACAATATGACAATGGTCACAAATAAGCTCGACAAGGAGTGAAATTTGCCAAGTGTGAAAGTCAAGTAACGTGAAGATTAAACACACCCAGCGCAGACCTCACGGATTTGCTACGCGGACGCGCTGGAGATTCAGAGAGTTGGAATTCTTCTTGAGTCCTGCACAGTCCGCGCTCACTCTAACGTAGTCTGCGCTCACTCTAACGCGGTCCGTGCCTGAGGAACTTCAGAGGCTAAGGAAAAGCCCGCACGGTCGCGCACCAAAATAGTGCGGTCCGCGTGGGTGAGATTCAGAGAATTGTCATTTGTGGCCAATTTATCCAAGCGGTCGTGCCCCATTTCTACGCGGTCCGCATTCCTCAGTCAGCGCGGCCGCACTCCCTTTTTGCGCGGTCCACGCTCCCAGCTCCAGAGTGAAGACATTGAAGACCAAGACCCTACGCGGCCGCGCAACATTTCTGCGCGGTCCGTTCCAGTCCCATAGGGGCATTTTTGTCTAGTTTTTCTAGCCTAGTACAAATAGAATATTTTATCAATTTTAGGTAAAGTTTTGTATGAGACACAACTACTGCACTTGTGAGACAAAAGTTTAAGCCTATTTTGGGCAATTTCTTCTTATTTGAATGTGGATTCTTGTAGATTATCAATATAGTTAATTAATATGTTGGTTTTATCTATTATTTCTTTAATTTCTGCTCCTTTCATGTCTAGCTAAACCCATTAGCTAGGGTTGTGGCTCGACCTTAGTGTGGGTAATTAATGGGTGTGATTGTTTAGTGATTGAATGATTTTGGGTGTTTGCTAATTGGGTCAAATTTATGGTTTAATTGAGATTTAGTGGTTGCAAACACTAAGTCTAGCTTAGTGGGTCTTGACACGTCTTGAGAAAGAGTGTCTATGACTTCAAAATTGACCCAACAAGAAATTGGGGTGGACTCATGAGAATGGTAGTCCCAATTAACGGGTTAAACCTCGAGAGTAATTACCCAACTTGAACCCTAAGTTGCTTGGGAATATTGTCCTACCCAATTGGTCTTGAGAGAGTCAATTGGGCAAAATCACTCTCTCTACCTAGAGGTGTGAGAGTGAGTACAATCGTGCAACGGTTATAGCATAAGTCCTATAATCATCATTCGTGCATTAGGAATCTCTACCCGTTAGTTGACCAACTAGGTAAACGCCATGACCCTAGTGCTTTTCTCTATCTTGCATACAAACTTGGATCAATATCTTAGCATAATTTAGTTCTAATTAGTAGTTGTTAAATTGTAGTTGATAAATATAAAAACCCAAAAATGGTAGAAGTACAAATAGAAGCCAAAACACATCTCTAGACTTAACAAATACTCAACTCCGTCATCCTGCTCCATGTGGAAATTGACCCCGATAGCACTATTGGGTAAAAGTATTAGCGCCCACTCTTTTTAAGGTTGAGTTCGCTGCGATCACTTTTTGGCGCCGTTGCCGGGGAGCTTACGGTGTTGACTATTTGCTTAGCTATATTTGTGCTTTGCTTCTCTTTCCTTCTTTTTACTAACGTTATTTGTGTCCATCCATCAGGTACACATATATCTAAATAGAAATGTCCCTCTTGACAACGTGGTCGCGGGTAAGGAGGTTGATGATGTTGAGCAAGATGAGCTCCAGGTACCAGAAAAACCATAGAGAGGCAAAATGCTAATGCAAATCTAAATGATCAAATCCCAGACCCTCCTCCGCCTCTACTAAGAGTAGCTCCAAGGGTCCTTCTGAACTAGGGTTATGCAAGTGCCATAGTTCCTCCCTGAATCCGGGTGGGGAATTTCAAAATCACCAATGTTATGTTGACACTTCTCGATCAAAGAGGGTATTTTATGGGTGCATTCGACCAAAATGCATACAAGCACTTGAAGGGGTTCGTAGATACTTGCTGAGGGAGTAAACAAACCAATGTGTCTGAGGATGCTTTGAGATTGAGGCTTTTCCCGTTCTCTATTTGGGGGAAAGCATTGGATTGGTTAGAAAGGCTTCCAAATCATTCAATTACAACGTGGGATGAGTTGGAAGACAAGTTCATTGCCAAGTTCTTTTCTCCAAGTCACATGGCAGCACTCCGTGATAAGATTTTGGCTTTCAAACAAGAGCCAACGGAACCTTTACATGAAATATGGGAGAGATTTAGAACTATGGTCAAAGAGTGTCCGAATAATGGTATGACTGGTTTGATGATTCAATAAACGTTCTATAGAGGCATCAACACAACAAACCAATTTATTGTGAACCAATTGGCGGGTGAAAATTTTATGAATCTCCCGTACAATGAAGCTTGTGATGTGTTAGATGAAATGGCCGATACTTCTTCGGTGTGGCAAAGCCGGGCAAACGTTCCTCAAGGTGATCCTAATGTCATCCATTTTCATAAGGAGTTTCATGATCATGGACAAGCCATTGCCAAACTTACAACAACAATGAACCAATTGGCGAAGGCGCAATTGCAACAAGTTCAAAACCGCGCCAAGTCAATGCCATGGAAGGAGTGAATATGATGAAAAGAAGGCAACAACCTCAAGGAAATTGTGACAACTATGATGATGGTAGTGGTTATTCAAACGAGTTCTATGATGAGCAATGTGAGGATTGTCAATATGTTAACAACTACCAAGGAAATAGAGGAAATCAAGGCAATCAACAATGGCGATCTCAAGGGAATTGGAGTAATCACCAAAGAGGTGGAAATTGGAATAACAATAATCAACAAAAAGGAGGTGGAAATTGGAATGGATATAAACAAAACAACAATTGGGGGAATCATGGTAACAATGGTGGAAATTGGAATGGAACCAACAACAATAATTGGAATAATAACAATGGTCAGGGGGGGTGGAACAACAATGGTGGTCAAGGTAATCGGGGGCAAGGATTTAAAAGGCCTTCGATGTTTCAACAACCAAACAACCCGCCACCATTTCAATCTCAAGGGTCGAGTCCTTTGGGCAATTAATTTGGGAGAAATGAGGTTATGTTTGAACAAATGATGAAGAAGAACCAAGACTCGGATGCGTACTTGGCTTCACATAACACTTCCATCCGCAACTTGGAAGTGCAACTTGGACAAATTTCACAATCTTTAAATACTCACCCAAAGGGTGCTCTACATAGTGACACGGTAGTGAACCCTAAGGATGGGCACAACAACCATGTGATGGTGGTGACCACACGGAGCGGACGAGGTGGTGATGTGCGTGCCTCAAGAGAGAATCAAGTTATGGTAAATGAAGATGAGTTGCCTAATGATGGTATGCCTATGGGGGTTGATGATGTGGTGGAACCAAGTGCAAGAAGTGAAGTGCGAATCGACATTCATGAGTTTGAGGAGGAGACATAAGAGAATGTGAACCCGTCTAGGGAACATGTGATAGATATGCAAAAAGCTAAGGCACCCTTGCCTAGGCCTCGTCCGCCCTACCCTAAATGTTTGGCCAAGCAAAAAGGTGATAACCAATTTAAGAAATTCATTGAGATGATGAAGAGTTTGACTATCAATGTGCCTTTGGTGGAGGCACTCGAGCAGATGCCGGGGTATGCGAAATTCATGAAGGATTTGGTTACAAAGAAGAGATCAATAAAGTGCGAGACAATCAAGATGACCCATCAAGTGAGCGTAATTGTACACTCCATGGCTCCTAAACTTGAGGATCCCGGAGCACTCACAATAACATGTACCATTACAAGTGCCGATTTCGCAAAAGACCTATGTAACTTGGGGGCAAGTATGAATCTCATGCCATATTCAGTCTTCAAGGCCTTGAGTATCGGACAACCTCGTCCAACTTCTATGAGGCTTCAAATGGCGGACCGGTTGATGAAGCAGCCTTTGGGGATTATTGATGATGTCCTTGTTCGTGTTAATAAGTTCATATTGCCGGCCGATTTTGTGATCTTGGATTGTGAAGTGGATTTCGAGGTGCCTATTATTCTTGGAAGGCCTCTCCTAGCTACGGGGAAAGCCTTGGTTGATGTGGAAGTGGGAGAATTGACCTTCCGTGTTGGTGATGAAAAGGTGGTGTTCCACGTGTGCAAATCAATGAGGCAACCAAATAGCACCGAGGTGTGCTCGTTTGTTGACATTGTCACGGCGGTGATAATGGATGACACAAGCGCAATGGCAAATGTTAAGGACCCACTTGAGGCCGTGCTCTTGAACATTGATGTTGATGATCATGCCGCAAAGGTGGAGTGTGCAAATGTATTACATGGCATGGGCTCGTATTCTTATGAGCCGAGGAAATTATCTCTTGATTTTGAAAATCGCAAAACTCCACCCACAAAGCCATCTATTGAGGAGCCACCGGTGTTGGAGTTGAAACCACTTCCTCCTCACCTTAGGTATGAATTTCTTGGTCCTAATTTTACTTTGCCGGTTATTCTTTCTTTTTGCTTGACTAACGTGCAGGTTGACTCCACTTTGGCGGTTCTTCAAAAGCGCAAGCAGGCACTTGGATGGACCTTGGTGGATATTCGGGGTATTAGCCCCGCGATTCGCATGCACACGATAATATTGGAGGAGGATGCTAGGACTTCTGTTGAACATCAAAGGAGACTCAATGAGGCCATGCAAGAAGTAGTCAAAAAGGAAGTTATCAAGTGGCTTGACGCCGGTGTGGTGTATCAAATTTCTGACAGTTCGTGGACTTCTCTGGTACAATGTGTGCCGAAGAAGGGAGGTATGACGGTCATCACAAATGCCAATAATGAATTGATTACTACTCGTATAGTCACGGGTTGGAGGGTGTGCATGGATTATAGAAAGCTCAACAAGGTCACTAGAAAAGATCATTTCCATCTACCATTCTTGGACCAAATGCTTGATCGTTTAGCGGGCCGGGCTTATTATTGCTTCCTTGATGGCTACTCGGGGTACTATGAAATTCTCATTGCCCCGGAGGATCAGGAAAAGACAACCTTTACATGTCCGTATGGCACATTTGCTTTTTCAATAATGCCATTTGGACTTTGTAATGCTCCGACGACCTTCCAAAGATGTATGATGGCAATCTTCACCGACATGGTGGAGGATATTCTAGAGGTATTCATGGACGATTTTAGTGAGGTGGGGGACTCATTTGAAGAATGCCTAGTGAACTTGGATAAAGTGTTGAAAAGATGTGAGGAAACAAATATTATACTAAATTGGAAAAAATGTCACTTCATGGTGCAAGAGGGAATTGTCTTGGGGCACAAAGCATGGTATTGAAGTCGGTAAGGCGAAAATAGAGGTCATCTCAAGGCTCCCTCCCCCTACTTCTGTTAAAGGAGTGACGAGTTCTTTGGGCCATGCCGGGTTTTACCGGCGATTCATTAAAGATTTTTCGAGAATTGTGTACCCGCTTTGTAAACTGTTGGAAAAAAATGTGAACTTCGTCTTTGATGAGAGGTGTATGGAGTCCTTTGAATTGTTGAAACATAAATTGACCACAACTCCCATCATCACCGCACCCAATTGGGAATTTCCTTTTGAACTTATGTGTGACGCGAGTGATGTAGCGGTTGGTGTGGTGCTTGGCCAAATAATTAACAAAATGTTCCATCCGATGTACTACGCAAGCAAGAAGATGAATGAGGCTCAAAAGAACTATACAGTCACCGAGAAGGAGTTGCTAGCTATTATGTTCGCCATGGAAAAGTTCCGACCATACCTTATGGGGGCCAAGGTAATTATCCATATAGATCATGCTGCCCTTAGGTATTTGATGACAAAGAAAGATTCGAAGACGCGGTTGATGATATGGGTACTACTCTTGCAAGAATTTGATTTAGATATTGTGGATAGAAAAGGAAGTGAAAATCAAGTCGCGGATCATTTGTCTCGGCTAGAGGAAGAAGGGAGACCGAACAACGGTGTTAAGATAAATGATTCTTTCCCGGATGAACAACTCCTTGCGGTGTCTATGCATGATATGTCGTGGTTTGCTGATGTGGCCAATTATTTTGTGACCGGTATAGTCCCGTATTACCTCTCTTCCAACCAAAGGAAGAAGCTTAAGCGGGACAGTTTGGATTACTATTGGGATGAGCCTTACTTGTTTAAAATTTGCACCGATGGTGTGATTCGCCGATGTGTCCTGGAAGAAGAACAATTGAACATATTGGAGGCTTTCCACTCTTCCCCTTATGGTGGTCATCATGGGTGATTGAGGACGGTGTCAAAGGTTCTAAGTTGTGGCTTCTATTGGTCGACTTTGTTTCAAGATGCAAGCGATTTGGTGAAAAAGTGTGATGCATGCCAACGAGCTGGAGGGATTTCCAAGAGGGATGAGATGCCTCTTAAAACTATTCTAGAGGTAGATATTTTTTATGTGTGGGGTATTGATTTCATGGGCCATTTGTAAGCTCTTGTGGGAACACGTATATTGTCGTGGCGGTGGATTATGTCTCCAAGTGGGTTGAAGCCGTGGCTCTTCCCAACAATGAAGCCCAGAGTGTCGTGGCATTTTTGACAAAGAACATCTTCACTAAATTTGGAAACCCTCGTGCTATCATTAGTGATGGGGGGGGGGGGCCATTTTTGCAACAAGGCCTTTGATTCTTTGCTCACTAAATATGGAGTTAACCACAAGGTGACTACCACATACCATCCTCAAGCAAGTGTCCAAGTGGAGGTTTCTAACCGGAAAATTAAGAGTATTTGTCCAAAGCAGTGAATGCAAATAGGACCGATTGGTCAAAGAAGTTGGATGACGCTCTTTGGGCTTATCGGATGATGTATAAGACTCCAATTGATATGTCTCCATATCGATTGGTGTTTGGTAAGGCTTGTCATCTCTCGGTGGAACTAGGGCATAAGGTGATGTGGGCATTGAAAAAGTTGAATTTGGAATAGCACATTGTGGCCAACCTCCGAGTGGAGCAATTGAATGAACTTGATGAGTTTAGATTCCATGCTTACTCCAGTTCATCCTTGTATAAGGACAGTATGAACTACCTCCATGATAAGTATGCTCGGGGTAAAGAATTCAAGGTGGGAGATATGGTTCTTCTTTTCAATTCTCGGCTAAAGTTATTTCCGGGGTAGCTCAAATCCAAATGGAGTGGTCCCTTTGAAGTGGTCTTTGTAACTCCTTTCGGTGCCCCTAATCTTTAAAACAAGAATGGTGAAGTGTTTAGGGTAAATGGGCATCGTGTCAAGCACTATTTGGGGAAGACTGATGACAGCCATGTGGTGGCGCTTATTCATTTGAAGTGATATGATGGTAACATGCGTCATGCCGCGATGTTAAATCAGGCGCTTCTTGGGAGGCAACCCATGTCTTTTTCTTTCTTTTCATTTTCGGTTGTAGATTATGACTTTTGAGCTCATGGTTTGTGAGATGTTGCAGGGTTAATGACGGACCAGTGCAGGACAAAAGTGCCAAAAATTAAGGTCTCTGAAGTTTGCCTGCGCGGCCGCGCACCAAATCAGTGCGGTCCGCGCAGGGTGGTGAAATGTGAACCAAGTCTCTGAAGTTAGCTGCGTGGTCTGCGTCCATTTTTGTGCGGTCCGCGCAGGAGAAGCCCAATTTACTGGTTCTCTGAAGTTTCCCACGCAACCATGTGACAAATCAGCACGGTCCACGTGGGCTGTTCAAGCTATTGAAGCTGCTAGAAATCCAGCGTGGTCCGCGACCATTTCTATGTGGCCGCGCTGGTTGGTAAGTACAGGGGTCCCACAGTGTTTTCTATAAATAGGGACCCCAGGCTTCTTTTTAACCTTTTCACCAATTTTCTACCTGGGCTCTCAATTTTAACTGTGCATCCAAAACAACTTGCTTCAAGTAGTTAGAAATTTTATCAATCCCTAGTAACATTCTTCACTAATCTCATTCCTAGTTAATTTTTGTTCATTGTTAGTTACTTCCTATTAGTATAACTTCTTCTTTTCTTCTTTCTCTCTTAGTTTTAACTGTTAGGATAGATTTTGTTTGTTTTTGTGAAACAATGGGCATGAATTCTTGATTAGTAACTGAGTAGGGACAATTAGGATCCATGCTTTGATCTAAAAATTGGACTTAAATGAAAAATCTCGCACTTAGTTAAATATTTGCCCTACGCGGCCGCGCGTCTTTTCTGTGCGGTCCGCGCTTCTTGTTGGTTGTGTGCTGAGTTCTCGTATACGGTCCAGGTAACATTTGTGCGCAGTCTGCGCCATCTCAGCGCGGTCGCGGTCCAAATCAGTGCGGACTGCACGTTCTAGGTTCAAAGAGTGGTTTTACAAGTCATTTCCCATCGCGGTCTGCATCCATTTTTGTGCGGTCCGCGCAGGTAGGATTCCGAGAGGTGTTTCCCTGGAACATGCTTAGCGCGTCCGCATGGCACTTTTGTATGGTCCGCGCCCCTTTTGTTACACAACCTTGATCATACACTGTGCATTATTGTTCCATCCAATTCACTATATGTGCTTCAACTAACAATGTTAAACTTTTCTCTGCAGATAATGGTTAAGAAAAGAGGCGGAAAAGAACAAAAACAACCCGGGAGAGGTGGTTCCTCTCCAGGGGGAAAGGCAAGTGGATTGTAAAACTCACTCCCCAAACCCGAGATATGATAGAGAAAACCCGCAAGATAATTCGAGAAGCTGACCGGGCTGCATCCCATTCCACGGGGAGTGAGTACGCACTTTCACGGAGTATTACCTCGGAGTCTATCCCCACTCACCATGTCCAGATCATTGCAGCTCTGTGATTCCTCTTCTTCTGGTCATGCTGATGTGGCCACTTCCAATAAACCAGTGAATGTCGTCTCGGACTTGTCTGATGAATCCGTGGCAGAAAATGAAAATGAAGAACAATACTTCACTTCTCCCACAACTTCACTATCAGGGGGGAGTGGAAGGTATGCTGAGAGAGGTGAGCCACAAGTCGTGGGGATAGAGTGAACCAGGAAACTGGAGGCATGGGCATACAGGTTTGTTAGTGAGAATGCTTTTCATAAATTTTGGGAGTGGTGGCCCAAAAGAAAGCTGATTCCGGAGCGGCAATTCATACATGCTGATCTTGTCCCTCTCAACCCTCATGTACAAGCACAATTCCGCACTAGAGAGGGTTGTGGATTCTTCAAGGAGTGTTGCATAGTTGCAAATGAAAATATGGCGAAAGAGTTTTACTGTGATGTTCATCATATAGTGAGGGACTCAAAAGCAACTCAAGTGAGGCACAAAGTAGTGATGTTCGATGGGAAGTTCCTGAATGAGTTTTTGGGGTTCAATGAAGAGGATGAAACCCAGTACTTAGAAAAGCTGGCAATAAAAGAAGAGGTTCGTCCTTGTTTGGCCCAGCACTTGGTAGTTCTGGGTACAGTCCCAAGTTGGTTGAATGCATAAGAGAAGATCTATAGGAACACTTTGAATTTTAAAGCCAAGGGGTGGTTGACTTTCGTGTGTAGTCGACTTGACCCGTCCACACATGATCACTCCGTTCCCATTCCCCGAGCTATTTTGGTGGCCTCTATCATGGCAGGGTTTCCTTTGAATGTGGGCAACATCATGTCAAGGGTGATTTCTATAGTTGGTCAGGAGACCAACACCAACTACCCCTTCCCAAACACTCTTTCCCTGTACTTTAGAGAATTGAATGTGAAGAAAAAGAAGTATGATGTCAAGGTGGATCCGGTGGCCCCCTACTCATGGTATAGTCAGTTGGGTCCTGACAACCCAAAGAAGTCCAAAAAGCCTGAGGCATCCACCTCCACCGCACCTGGCCAGTCTTAGGAGCCAGCGGTTATTGAGCAGTCCACTGAGCCTTCCACCATCCTTGCTACCGGTGAGGCATTGCCTCCGGGTCCTTCTACTATTGCTGGTTCATCTACTTCAGCGAACCCGGATGTCCCTTCATTGAAGACTCACTAGTTCACTGTCCACCAGCTTGCTCAGTCTCTTGCCAGTTTGAACAACTGGATGTCATCTGCGACATTCAAGTTGTGAAACTTGGCCACTGTAGTCCAGGAACATTCCATTCCTGCCGCAGTTGATATCCCTCCTTCCATTGAGGAGACACTGAAAAAGATCCTGGCTAACCAGGAAAATATGATCGCGTAGCAGGATGCCTTGACTAAGGTAGTGGGGTCACACAGCACAGCATTGGGAAAACTGGCTCGGGAGCACATGAAGCTAAGGAAGAAAAAGGCTTCAAAGGAGTCGGTGACAAAGTTGAGGGAGGATGTGGATAAGCTGCTAGTAGATCAGATGCCAATTGACTTACTCCTTGGGGACCCAGCTATAGATCCGGCACCAGTTCAGCCACAGCAGGAGGAGACTCCCTGGCCGAGGAAGAAGAGGAAACTCCCTAGCACTGAGGGAGTTATGATAGAGGTGGCCCAGGTTCCGGAGAGTTCATCCAGTGCCCCTCCAGTGGTTCAGCCTATCCCAGATCCAGCACATGTCCCAGCAGCAGGTCGGAGACCAGTTTGAGGTCCCGGCTACTACAGAGGACCCGAGGACGATAGGAGACACCACACATGTGGAGCAGGCTTGAGGGGCCTTTTATATCCTTTGTTGATGTTTTTGTTGAGCTTATTTTGCTAAGTTGGCATTGGGGACAATGCCAACTTTTATTTGTAGGGGTGCGCCCTACTATTTGATCTTGATACATTGGATTACTGTATATATTTTCTTTGATTTGAGCACAATCGTAGTTGATAGATGGTTTGTATATAAATTTTCATTTCAGATGCTTTTCAACTTTATGTAGATATTCACTATCCCCAGTTGTATATTCTACTTCCCCTTTGTATATATTCATTCGATTTTTTCAGTTTTACTTTCTTGGTTTTCTATTTCCGTTAAAATTTTTCATTTTAGTTGCAAGGTTAGGCTTGCCGCCTTTGTGTTTTGTTTTGATGTTTACAATAAGCCCTTGGTTTTCTTAATGCCACGGTTCTTTCCAAGGGTAGAGTGTTGTGCGAACCGGGTGGCTCTTCCCAATGATAGATAGCGTGACAACCTTCTTAAGGGTTTGAGTCCGTTTTTGATTTTTCTTTTTGATTTTCAAGTTTTGGTAGTTAAAGGTACCTCAGGCAAACCTTCACTTGGGCCTAACACACTTTTCTTTGATCCCATGATCAAAGACATGATGTTGTGTTTAGGATGGTGAAAGTCGTGGCCTTGAGACTTTTGTGTTGACCAAACAATCATCACGTGGTCAATGTGGGCCATTGTGTGCTTGAATCATAACTAAGGTTGTTGTGGGCCCTCGACTTCATCTTTAGCAATCCTTGAGTGTGTGGTGAGGATTTGAATTGTGAGCCTAAGTACTGAGCCAATGGTCTAGAACTTGCCCTGAAGGTTTGTTGAGGCGAAATCATAGGTGAAACTTGACTTGAGAAGTGATTATAGGCCATCCTTGATCCAAACTGCCAAATTTGAACAATTCCCATGACCTACCAATGAAATAATCCCTATTTTACCCCTTTTGAGCCTTAAACCTTCTTCTTTCGTTAACCAAAGTTACAAGCCTATACCCGTTTTTAATGAAACCCTCTCTTGACACCCAATTCTTCCTTTGAGTAATGGCAAATGTCTATGTTTTGGGGAGAGACAAGAAATGCATCAATATGTTAAAAAGGCACAAAAGCAAAAAGAAAAGGAAGGCAATGAAAAAGAGAGAAAAGTCAAAAAGAAATACAAAAAAGTGAATTAGAACCAAAAAGGGAATTCAAGGACAAAAAAAAAAAAAGTGAAAAAGATGTGAAAAAGGTGAACAAAAAGGAGAAAGATTTGAATTGCAAAAAGAAAGATTGACAATGTGTCTCTCTAACCCCTTGAAGGAAGTGAACTACTCAAATGAGTCAAGAAAATATGCCAAAATGAATCAAGAGAAGTGCTTAAGGGAAGATTAAACCCAATTGTACAAACACATGTCGTACCCTTACCCAAAAGCATTCACAATGACTCCTCAAAAGCCCTACATGATCTTGAGTTGAGGGAAGCCAACATTAGTGGATACTTACATGAGGGGCAAGCATATGTTTCTTAGAGCCGGACTTATGGCCTTTTTTTTGAGAGAGATGAGTGAAATTCCATCCACCTCGATTTGTGTGTCAATACTCTAGAAGGTGAGGTTAACTTAGGGAAAGTTGAGGATGCGCGAGTTTGGGTTCCACAATCACCAAAGTAATTGAGAAAAGTTCTTTGATGAATATGTGTGAACTCTTGATGCTCTTGTGTCACACTTGATCCACAAGTTTTCAAAGCTTAAATGTGTTAAGGATGCATTCGCATTAAGGGCAATTGTTAGTCCCAATTAATACTTGTTGAGGTTACTTTAGGATAGGCAGGATTTAACTGGTTGTTTTCAAATGAAGGGTAGGTCTTATTTTATTTGCTTGAGGACAAGCAAAGGTTTAAGTTTGGGGGAGTTGATAACTATGATTTTAACATGTTTCATACCCATTCTTGCCTAAGCTTTGTGCGTGAATTGCCATAAATTAGTCCCAAAATGCTAACAAATTGCACTTGATTGCAGGTTTGAACGACAAGATGACAATGGTCACAAATCGGCTCGACAAGGAGTGAAATCTGCCAAGTGTGAAAGTTAACTAAAGTGAAGATTAAACAGACCCAGCGCGGACCGCACTGATTTGCTACGCGGCCGCACTGGAGATTCAGAGAGTTGGAATTCTACTAGAGACCTGCGCGGTCCGCACTCACTCTGACGCGATCCACGCCTGAGGAACTTCAGAGGCTAAGGAAAATCCCACGCGTCCGCGCACCAAAATAGTGCGGTCCGCGTGGGCGAGATTTAGAGAATTGTCATTTGTGACCAATTTATCCACACGGTCGCGCCCCATTTCTACGCGGTCCGCATTCCTCAGTCAGCGCGGCCTCACTCCCTTTTTGCGCGGTCCGTGCCCCTAGATCCAGAGTGAAGACATTGAAGGCCAAGACCCCACGCGGCCGCGCAACATTTCAGAGCGGTCCGCGCCAGTTTCGCAGGGGCATTTTTGTCTAGTTTTTCTAGCCAAGTATAAATAGAATATTTTATCAATTTTAGGTAAAGTTTTGTATTAGACACAACTGCTGCACTCGTGAGACAAACATTTAAGCCTAGTTTGCGCAATTTCTTCTTATTTGAACGTGGATTCTTGTAGATTATCAATAGAGTTAATTAATATGTTGGTTTTATCAATTATTTCTTTAATTTCTGCTCCTTTCATGTCTAGCTAAACCCATTAGCTACGGTTGTGGCTCACCCCTAGTGTGGGTAATTAATGGGTGTGATTGTTATGTGCTTGAATGATGTTGGGTGTTTGCTATTTTGGTAAATTTTATGGTTTAATTGGGATTTGGTTGTTGCAAACACTAAGTCTAGCTTAGTGGGTCGTGACACTTCTTGAGAAAGAGTGTCTATGACTTCAAAATTGAGCCAACAAGGAATTGGGGTGGACCCATGAGAATGGTAGTCCCAATTAACGGGTTAAACCTCGAGAGAGTAATTACTCAACTTGAACACTAAGTTTATTGGGAATATTGGCATACCCAATTAGTCTCGAGAGAGTCAATTGGGCAAAATCACTCTCTCTACCGAGAGGTGTGAGAGTGAGTGAAATTTTGCAAGGGTTATAGCATAAGTCCCATAATCATCATTCATGCATTAGGAATCTCTACCCGTTAGTTGACCACCTAGGTAAACGCCACGACCCTAGTGCTTTTCTCTATCTTGCATACAAACTAGGATCAATATCTTAGCATAATTTAGTTCTAATTTGTAGTTGTTAAATTGTAGTTGATAAATAAAAAAGCCCAAAAATGGTAGAAGTACAATTAGAATCCAAAACACATCTCTAGACTTAACAAATACTCAACTCCCTCATCTAGCTCCCTGTGGAAATTGACCCCGATACCACTATTGGGTTAAAGTATTAGCGCCCAATTTGAGTCCGCTGCTATCAGTGATTATTTATTCTCATGGGTAGAAAGCATGCCTGTAGGACTGTTTTAAATTGATTGCATTCAATACTGTATCTTAGACACCATAACTATAAGTTTTACCTCAATCTCTTTATGGTCAATGTCATGCCTAGATAACCTGGCTATGGGACGAATTTAAATTCTACATGCCACTTAGATATTATGTGTTAGGTTCTAAACGGTTGAAAATAAGTGTCATGTTCGTAATGTTGAAATCAGTAACATATAGAAATCATGCGTATAGGGATTCTTAAATAAGTTTGATTTGTTTCAATCATACTCAATGTTAGATATCATGTTCATAGGGTTCAAATCAGCAATAGTAGATTCCATTACCTACAGAATCTGAAATTGGTCTATTTTAGTCGGTCTATTCTGAATCTGTTTTAAACAATATAATTCCCTTATTTAATGAGGTTTAGCAAGCATGCCTATAGGGTCTCAAACAATTCGCTTTAACTGTTTAGCTGCATTGTGAATTAAATAGATATCACGACTATAGGACCACGCCTAAACACTTAGGCAAGCCTTAGGTAATAACATCAATAAAACTGAATTTGCCTCTGTTAATTAGTAACAGCTCCAACCAACAGGCATGATTGATTTGGGCTTCTTATCTAAGGTATCTGATGAATTTGGCTCTGAATCAAATTCCCCTCTTCATTAGTACTTCAATCAGACCCTAAAAAGCATGTGTAAGTCATGCTAGTTATGTGCTTTTGTTCAAGGAGGCGTAATAGAGCATGTATCTGTTTATATGCTTCCCCAACATGCAGTATGTATTTTAACATGTCGCCTTAGATTTTTATACTTTGGAACCAATCAACCTAATATCTCTCCCCTTTAGAAATAGTAGTCCTAAGTACCTCCGGGACTGATAGGAATGGGACGGGTAATAGCATGCAATAGTAATCGAGACCAATTCGCGCTTTAGTACCTTACACGGGGTGGGAAAGGGTAGATATGGATATCATGACCGGTGCGCTAATACCACGCGTAGCCCCTCTCTTGAGGAGTGATTGCTGGTTATTGCATTGATGTGATCCATACAATGATTAAACCTGTGACCCTCTTTCCCTTTGTTCCTTTGTCTTAAAAAATATTTTGATTTCTTTTCAAAAAATCAGCCTTTTATAATTACTCTTCCATACTTCATCAATATTATCCTTTCAACATGCTGAAATTGAATCAGTTTGTATTCATTATAGATGCCAACTATCTCATCTAACCCAACAAAATACTCTAGTGACATGAAATATCAATACAAACTAAATCCACAACTCGTGCAATTGGCGCACTAATAAGCGACAATCCGAACATACTCGAATCATGAAAATGACTCAAATGAGAGAGTTGTACCGCAAGCTCACCAATACCACCACAACACAATGCTGGGAACCCGTTACACATCCTAGAACAAAACACACAAATCTAGCCCGAAGGAGCATAACTCCACATAACTTCACTGAAATGCGTGACCCTATCCAATCACTTGTCTACATTAAACACCTCAAGTCACTATGCTCAAAATCGACAACCACATGCAATTTGATGTCCAGCACCAAAGAAAATCATCATAACCATGGCGAAGCAATTGACATAACATTACACAGACTCGAAAGGACACAACCGATACACCATCCGTCGAGCAATACCCAATACTTCTCCCGCTCAAATTCCACTAAGAGGCCCCAATAAAACCGCACCAAATGTTCCTATAACCAACAAATCCTAATGCCTCGCATCACGTAAAGATAACTCATAGATCTCCCTAGCTCACTAATAAGCTCAATAACAATCGAATCAACACATCCCTCAACAATACAACTCGGAGTCAAGCCGACTCGATGTAGAACAAACCTCCATATTGTCCTACTAATGAACCCCTTATTAATAAGTTCCTGAAGCTGCTCCTTCAACTCCTTTAACTTCGTCATTTCAATGCGATACAGTGCCTGACACCAAATCAATACCAAAATCAATAACCATGATCCACGACATGCTCGAAAGCGAGAAACATATTCGGAGAATCCCTCACCACCAGATCTGAATCAATGGTGGGAGTCTTGCACTAACATCCATCACAAAGGCCCAATAAGAAAAAGGCAACCCTTCCTAGCCATCTACTAGGTCTTCAAAAATGAATCACCCTACTGGAAACATAATCCGTCGAACCTTGCCACTCAATCCGTGGCACTCCCGGCATTGCCGATGTCGCCATCTTAGCACAACAACCCAGAATAACATAACACCAAGACAACCAGTCTATACCCAATATCACATCCAAAATCTAACATACCAAGCAACAAAGGACCCACTCGGGTCTCCAAACCTCCAATATCTACCACACCAGACCGAACACCCAGTCTCCAAATCCACGCCGCACACAAATCACAATATACGATCCCAACTCCACCATCCCAATATACAACACACCTCTAATACCGAATCGTCCCATGAGAGGTACTGCTATAATTCTTCTGTGCCACCAAACAACTAGAATATCAGTAGTCGATCCAACTAGAGAGTGCCACAATAATAATGAAATATCCTCAACTTAAACACATCGCCCTTTCTAAAATGTATACCCTCATCAAGACACACCACTCAGTGATCTCATTTATCTATTCGTCTGAAGCTATCCATGCTACACATGCAAATATCAATCTTACACAACATACAACATATACCATACCATCCTAGGATAAACATGAGAACTTCATATTCCTTCCGAGCCACAAGAAAATACATACTCAACTAGCAAAGAACTTTCTATTTGCACAAAACTAAACTGTCAGGACTGATTTCTTCTAACTCAACCAAGCTGCGAAGTCTACTAAAACCCAAGAACATTGCCGTAAAACACCTGCAGAAACTCATTACCTCAGAAGCATCCAAGAACTGATCATATCCTTACCACGCGATCCGGCCTACAACCAAGCTATCCCACCTATCCAACTTTCTTCTAATTTACCTTCAACTTGATACTTCTTCTTGCTATAAAACCACAATTCTTCAGCCCAGACCCACCACATGAGTACACAAGCATAAAACCATGCCGTTTAAGGCTCATACGCCGCTGGATACTCTCTTAAGTATTCCCAAATGCACCATATTCAAAATACCTTCCTTGAAGTGACATCCTGCGAATCCAAAGACATTACCTTTACCTTCTTGATACTGATATATAGAATCCCACAATGATATAGAAATACCATGAGTCTTGACATCCTCAAATGCAAACCTCAGTTTACAACTTGAAAATTTCTAATTATTACTTGTAAAATCCTAAACCCACTAGAGCCATTCTCTAGAGTTATCCACTCTACTCAAAACCCAATTAGACCGATCAACGGACCGGACGACCTGTGCTCCAATAGCACTTCAACACCGCAGAGCGTAACCTCACTTTAATACAACTAAGCAACTTCCCGTTCTATGCTCTGTACATCCCATACCAATAACAACTCAAGTCATTCCATGATTCTCATACCCCCATAAAGCATAACATAACCTTTATTAAAATTTCATTTACTTGAACCATCCTTGACCTCAACCTCCATAAGCCATAACTGATTCATCAGTACACCTCAAACTGGAACCATCATAGCACATAATCGTGTAATCAACTAATCAATAACAGACTCCCCCACTTGGCTCGAAGCCATAGACCAAAACATACAATAACTCATAATGAATCTACTCTATTACCCCAATAATACCAAAGTGAGATTAAACTCAATCCTTCTTAAGCTCGTGCAACACAACCCATCTAGAACTTCAAATCTTCCGCAAATCTCCCGTTTACCCTCGTAACAGTCAAACCTACTCTCTTAAGCGACTCCAAATTTAAATTGCAACACGTATATTTCACTGGTAGAGGAGATCTTCCAATAACAACATAAGGATTACATAACTTCAGAACACTCCGTAGGAGATAACGCACCTTCTGTTGATACCCAATTTTTCTCTATGTATTTCTTATACCCTAAGATACTTCCAAAATAGCGTATATGTGCATATATGAGCATACCCGTGAGTTTTGGTATTTTAAAGATTTTAAAAACCAATTTATCGCCTATTTTAATACAATAAAAATCCCAAAATTATTCCCAAAAATTATCATTTTGGTGAATAACCTATTTTATCCTCATATTTATATCAAAACATAATTAATATGATTTATTTTTCAAATATTCACAAACTTATTTGGCATCTTTTAAGCCAAATTGTATATAATTGCAATTGTAACCTATTTTGTAATTAATTGTATTTTGTGGTTGTAAAATTATTCCTACTATTTTTAGATTATTGTTTATATAAATAACTAGTTCAGTGTTTTTAAATTATTTTTAACTATATTAATTAATTAAAAAGGGGAGAAAGTGACAATTTAAGAACTGGCCCATTTCTATTTCAATTTTAGCCTCAATTTACCCAATTTTAAACCCAATTCAGCCAACCCACATTCCAATTTGGACCTGACCCGTTAGCCCGACCCAGCCTTGATTCAATTTGAGTCGTTGATCAAATGAGATCAACGACACAGATTATATTACCTAAATTAAATCAAACGACCCCCACCCTTGACCCCTCATTTATAAAGAGACCGGTCTCTCTCTCTCTCTCTCTCTCTCTCTAAAGTTTGCTCTCCCTTCTCTCTAGAACCTCTGGTTCTCTCTTTCTTCTCCGATGGGTTTCATTGCCTCTCCGGCCAACTCCATCCTCACTTCTCTCGACCTTTAGTCGCCATGAAACCTCGTCTCGTTGCTTCTCTCTGAGCCTTGAAGCTCCAGAGACATCTACCATGAAAGACGATCCCTGGAAGCCTCGCTTGGCTTATCTCCGGCCTCTCTCTGGTGGGTTTCAGTCTGATGTTGCTTTAAACTCCATTATTAACGAGTTTCGCGGCCAGGTTTCTCATCTCACTGATTTTATTGCAAACCCTAGTTTTTGGCTAAATCTCTTAATCCATGTCTTTTTAAACGATTTCTGGTTTAATCTTTGTGTTCTACACTACTTATTACTCGATACCTTCGATTAGTTCAAGTTTCTAAACGCTCTTGTTCCTCTTTTCAAAACTAGGGTTTTCGACCCCTTCTAAAATCACTACACTTTCTGTTTTTTTGAGTGTTATGTGACTATTCCTATGATTATGTGCTTGATTATATTGTAAATCTGTTTGTCTCTGAGTTTCATGCTTTAGACCTTTGCTAGGGTTCTGACTCCCTGCTGTTTTATGTGATTTCTTACCCAGGGTTCTTAATTTTGAGACTATTGTGTTTGAATAAGTTTAAATGCTTCTCTTTACTGAATATTCTGTTAATTCCGAGAATCTCTTTGAATCCTTGATTTGTATGTGTTTTCCTTAATGGTTCTTACATTGATTTTTCAAATTGTTTCCTTACTTGTGAGTTGCTTTCTATACTTGGTGTTGATTCCCTCTAATTTTTGGTCTTGTCCGTGATTATTTGACTAATTTCAGAGTTGATTTACATGCTTACCATATTTGTGCACTTAAACATCTTTTTTAAGTATTCAGCATATACTTTACTTGTTTGAAGCATTGTGAACCTAGCCCTTATTGCATACTTATTGCATATTACTTCTTACTATGGTAAAATCAGTCATCCGACTGATTCTTTTCCTTACTTGATAACCTGTACTCCCATTCGAATCATGAATCCCTGATTTAATTGAATTAAGTCCTGTGATTGAGTCAATTTGGTACTGTTTCTATAATTATATACTTACTACCCTATTCTCTATTGTTTTTTTAAAAAAAAAACTATAAGTATTCCTCTTCTCTTCACACACAGATACGAACAGAATTATTTTGAACTCTCTCTCACACAAAAAAAATATATTCAATACTCTCTCTTTGTTTCACACATTCTCTCTCACTTCTCTTGTGACTACTGGTTGCTCCACTAGTTTGAAACTCATGCTGAGTTTTAGACTATTTCACTGCTTCATTATATTGCTGCTCACTTCCATTGCTCTCTATACTGCTTCTCACTTCTATTGCTGCTCATTTCTGCTATTGATGCTCACTTTTGCTATTATTGCTGCTTCTCTATACTGCTGCTCCCTCTGCACACCATCTTTCATACTATAACTCACCACTACCCTGCATTACTTTACCTTCAACAGGTATGTCTCCTATTTGATTTACAGCCCCAAAAGTAATATGTTTTATTTGTGTTACACTTCCTTTTGTTTCTTGCATGCTTCTACTTATAGTTTTGTTGCTCTTACTACAATTAGCATGCCTTTATGCTGATTAATATAGTCTGGCATGCCTGTTCTTGTTTCCTGCATGTTTCTCCTTATTCCCCCTCACCCATGTACCAAATTCCCATGTATTCAGAACCCTTTTAGCTATTCAGTAACACTAAACCTTTTCCTGATGTGTGAATCTGTCAATCTAATGCTGTTAAGACCCTTAACCCTTTGTTTGAAACATGCCTGGTTATTCTGAAGTACTTCTCTTTGATGTTCAGTGTTCTTTCTTGTGAGTTATTTGTTCCCTTTCCCCCTGCCCCTGTTTGTGTTCTCTAAGTATTGTATGACTCTTTGCTTTCAAAACTGGTCCCATATTAACTGTTTTCGAACTCAATTAATTACTTTTCTCTCAAAACTGTCCTTCATGTAAAACCTTTTCCAACTCAACTCCTTCAAATTCCATCACAATCACACTACTCTTAGAATTTAAGTTCTGCTCCCTTAGTGCAAGCATTGCTTTGGGTACCTTGACTACCCACAGAACTTTGATGCACAAGGCTAGCAATTCCACACTTGCACTTGTCAATGATGATTGGTCTTGGGCTTCTGGTATTGGCCAGGGTCCCAAGGGACCCCTAGGGAACTTTGCTGCACCCAAACTCTTGGTAAAGGATGTGAAATTCGAAAAGAGTGAGGTTGGAGATTTGGCCCTGGTTGAAGGCTACCTATAGAATAACTTCTTGTTTTACTCTTCACTACTATAATTTAGTTACTTGATCTGTAATAACTTGTAAAGAACAATGGGGTTTTATAGTGAAATTGGGGAGGGTTATGCATGTTTATTTAAGGGTACAGGTAGAGAACATGTCTATAGGATTTTACTTACCTATTCATGCAATAGAAATCATGTATAAGGCATGCATTCTACATATAGAAATCCCGCTCCTAGGTTCCTTTGCTTTAAATCTGTCATTTTTCATAACAATAATCAGTTGACAATTAAAAGTTCTACTACTGCATTTTGATACCATGACTTAGGACTATTACGTGCATTAGATATCATGCAATTAGGATTTCACTTGCAATGTTTTGGCCATCTCATTAGTTATTCAATCACATCAGGCTGGTTAATGGGTTTTCTTTAAAACTAAAAAAAAAAGATGTGCATGTCCGCTTTCTGTTATAATGCCTAGGCAAGACTTAGGCCGGATAAAATTGATTAATTGTCTTAAGTCTAAGCCATTCGACCTCTTTAAGTTGCCCAAACTTGTTTTCCTCCCTGAAGTCCGTTTGGTTTTACTACTAAATTCCTGTCTTACTTTTTCATCTATATCTTTTCAACCAAGTTACTTTTCCAGTCCAAGACTGGACTACTGTTTTCCCTAAAAACTTATTATGACCTCTGTAATGTTCAAAGTCTATATTTTTGACACTAATATATTCAATATTCTCTCTTTCTTTTTGCAATCCGGAATAACTTTTACGTCCCACTATATGTTATTTTTCAGTCTGAAGCTAAACTACTATTTTTTTTTAAAAAAAGAGCAGAGTACTGCACTTTAAACGTCTTCTGTGAATGTGTTTAATACTAATGTATTTACTCCTCTTTCTCTGGTGCTATACGTTTTCTACCCTACCTGTCGAAAATTATTCTCCTGTTCACAGGATACTACATATGTATATGGTCTTAACTGTGTTTGAAAAAAAACTATTTTATTCTATTACTAAATGATACGTATTTTACTGCTTCACCTTCAATTTGTCCAACTCTCCTGCCAAATTCTGCCCAAACTTTCAGCTTCTATGGTAATCTATTTTCGAATATTCCAGATTTTAAACTCTCCCTCCCTTAGACCTTAAATGTGATTGAGGCGTGCAAATTGTATGTCTATTCGTGGAGGGGTAGTTGAGCCTTTTACATGCCTTTACGTGATCCCTTATATGAAGTCCTACTTTCTTTTGTATGTTGCTTAGTATTTTTGCTTTTAAACCTAAGGTTTCAACCTAGTCCTCACCTTATAGGAATAGTGGTCCTAAAACACATTCTAGGACCTATAGGATGGGATGGGTAATAGCACGTAATAAGCACTCGTGACCAATCCACACGTTTAAATACCTTAACGGGGTGGGAAGGGTAAAATATGGAGATGATGACCGGTGCGCTAATATCTCGTGCGACCCCTCTTTTGAGGAGTGATTGCTGGGTATTGCATTGAGGTGATCCATATTGTATTTAAACCTAGGACCCTTTTCCTTTTCTTTATTTGTGTATAATGTTTTTTCTTAAAATTATGTTTCCTTCCAATTAATCTTTCTTTTAATCATTTGTGTCATTTTTTTCTAAAACTTTCAAACTTATCTGTAATTGCTACGTGCAAACCTTACGTGTTCCGTTTCTTTTAAAGTCACAATTAAAGCATGGTCGGGAACCACACTAGTGGATCTTGAGGGGTGTCTAACACCTTCCCCTCGAGATAATCTCAAGCCCTTACCCGAACTCTGGTTTTCTTTCAAAATCGCTTCTTCTCTTTAAAGTGTCCTAATGCACTATAATCATTAGGTGGCGACTCTGCAAACTCCATAACCCTATTCCTCAAAAGGGAATAAGAGTTGTTTTGTCCATAATGTCGTAAACCCGATTTCTTTCTCTTTTTTAAAGATTGGGAGGAAAAAGGGTGGCGTCCACAAAATGGCGACTATGCTGGGGATTTCTTTAAGGCTTCTACCATTACATGCTTTTATGACTTTATTGCTTCCTTAGTTGTATTTATTTTTTGTCTTTAACTGTTTCATCAAAAATACTAACTTGGATCTTCATGTTTTTCTGTCCCTTTAATTTCTTCTTTTACTGCCTTATTATTTCAATTCCGTTGTAATTCCCGGGTATTTATTGTAATCTTTATGAACGTGAAAATACATGCAATTTTCTTCATTATTGTAACTGCATTCCTCAACATCATATTCCACTCGTGCCAAAACAAAGCCTATAGCAACACTTATAATGAGTGGTTTCTCCCTTCCAATAATATAACCCCCTAAATGTAGCAAAGGCATATTTGCGGTAAAAGTAGTTGATCAATTGTGTAGTTGACGGTTCCGCGCCTTTCCCTCTTGAGTTGTCCGCTCAAGGGTACCTTGTCTAGCATTTCAAAAGTAGAAAACTTATTCCATTAAACTGTTCATGCATCATGGTCAACCCTAGCCGAGTCAGTTATGTGTCCACATAATGACTCCTTAAGATAGCCTAAAACCGAAGTCCATGGGGTTTCCTCGAAATCCAAACGGACACCTCCACGTTATGTGCATTTATTTGGAGAACTGAATGCCTTTTGCTAATTATTGATTTAAATAGTTGAGTCTGGTGGGGTTAAGGGCCTAACGCTTTATTTTGCAGAAAATGAGGCACGAAGTCCCCAATTTCGGTATGGTATTTAACATTCACCCAAGGTTGCTAAGCTGGTGGGAAGATCTTCATGTTAGCGATCAAACCCTCATCCGCAAGTACTTAGGGAATTTTCCCTCACTTCTGGAAATCCAGCCTAACAAAAAAATCATAGAGGCTTCCACTTTGTTCTGGGATAGTGATCGATCGGTGTTTCGCTTCGGGGATTTGGAAATGACTCCTTT
>MU743382.1:6555-18735 GCA_026770625.1 Nicotiana glauca
TTTTAGAACAAAATATAAAGAAAATAACAAAAAATGATCCGTTTTGTATTAATTTGCATTTGTTTATTTTTAGGAATTAATTAGGAAATTTAATTATTAGTGCAATTTAATTGTGAGAGTTAGCATTTTATAAAATCAGAAAAAAAAATTAAAAAAAAAGAAATACATAAAAATTGAAAACAATACAAAATTGAATAAAAGAAATTAAAAGGGTTGCCAAATTTGGGTTGGGGTGTAAATCAAAATAAAGTCAGCCCAAAATCAAAGCCTTCCCCAAGCCAGCCCAAAATTAAGTCCAACCCGGTATTTGGACCTCCAAAACGACGTCATTTGAGGGTAATACTACGTCGTTTTGGAGTTGGCAATCAAGGGTTGAATCTGGGCCATCCATTAAGACTGATCCAACGGCCCCTATTAATTTTTTATTTTAAAATAAAATTGTCCGAAATAGCATCTAAAATCAGAGACAGTTCGTTGTCTTCCTCGTATCTCCTGTTCCAGCCATCCTCCGCCCATCGCCACCGGCCGAAAATTGTCGCCGCCGGCAGCAGTATCCATTTACCACCCAAAATCATACCACAACACCACCTCCCCTTCCCCTTTCCATTCCTGTGCTTAAAATCCCTCAAATCCGAACCCACCTCCTAGAATAAAGCCCTCCGTCTTCGCCGGTACCCTACCGCCGACGAACACAAAGTATGCCAATGGCCACCAAAATAACACCGTAGGTCCTCCACAACCTCCTTTTCCCTTTCCCCTAAGTGGTTTCCTTCCAATCTACTCGAAAAGTCTCGAATATCGATTTGAAGATTCTCCGGCCGAGATCAACCTTGTCCAAAAATCCCAAATTCACCCCACACACTCTCCTAACCTCCCTTACCCCTAACTTAAGACCAAAATTCTTCAAATCCATCTGGAGCTCATCCAAAGGTAAAACTGAGTTTATTCGGTCAAAATTGATTTAAACCTATCCAAATTCTTAGGGATCACTGATCGTCACATACCAAATAGCGTGTTTCTATGGGAAGCACACCATTCGGTATGTGACGGATCATGGATCCTAGAGGATTCCCTCACCTGGCTGGCCGGAGTTCTTTTTCTGGTAAGTCGTCTTATTTCTGTTTTTAATTTCTGTTTAGTTTACTGTTTTTGGTTGTGGCTTGAATTAATGGAAATTCTGTTAGAATAGGTTAGTCTAATCATGCATATATTGATTGCTGCTTGGTCAGTATCTATTGATTTGGCTTTGGTTTGTTTTGTTTAGTCAAATCGATTAGCTGTAGTTTAGGTTTGATTAGTAATCAGTAAGTAGTCTGCATGCAAATTTAATCTGGGGTTAATTGAAGTTTAGTGGTTAATTGCATTCAGGCTTTCGTCTTGCATCTGAGTTTTATCCTGATAGTTTCGATTCTGTTTTAGTTTTCCTGGTTATTAATTTCTTGCTTTCTTGGTTGCTGAAAGTTCATAGATGGCTAATCAGTAGTGTTAATTAGGATTGTTTTGAGTTATGCTCATGCAATGCTTGGGATTGATTCTAGTTGGATTTTTGTTAATTGTTTGGCTAATGTTTAGAGTAATTCTGACTAGTTATAGTTGTTAGTTAATTCTAGTGATTAAGGGTTTAGTAATTTTGGGAGGTTAACAAGGTTAAATTGGACAAAAGTCAAAGGGGAAAGGGCTGCAGTAATTTTAAGAGTTGGCAAGGGTAGTTTGGGTATGGAAAACGGCAGAATCATTAGAATTGGTAAATATTAAAATGGGCTAAGGGTAGTATAGGAATTGTAGAGGGTATAGAAGGTTCTAGAGTAGGCTTTAGTGTAGAGGTCAAGGCAATAAGGGTAGTTACTTATACTGCAAGTCAGAATAGGGGTTCCTCTTTGAGCTAAAAAAATCGGCCCATTTCCAGAATTTTCTCCTGAATTTCTAAATTACATTTCAAATTCAAACATGGCACAAATACAAAAACAATAGAAAGCTCTAAAAAAATCAAAAAAAATTCTACTGTTTCATTAAGTTTGAATGTTTATTTCATCTTCTGGATATTGAATCAGCTGTTTATAGTTCCAGCCTTTGCTATTTTAGTTGATTTCGAGTGGAATTGTTGGTTTGAATCTAGTTTGGAGAGTCTACTGGCCATTTATGTGTTAGTGATTATTCTGGATTCAATTGACGTTCGTGTGAGTTTGTTCAAGTTGGTTTTGGGCTGATTTGGTACCTGCTATTGGATTGTTGAGTACTTCTGGGTCTTTGAACTCGTTCCTGGGTTTTGGATTGTCTTTGATTCCTACTCGTGCTGGCTGTTGCTGTTTGTTAACTGTTGGAGCTGTTACTGCCACTGATTCTCATCTTATATTCTCATTCCAATCTCAGGTACACACTGGAAATTCATATTACGATTGACTTGAAAAAGGGAATAAAATTGTTACTTAGTTGATCCTGAAGCATGTTGCGTGAATTGTTGTGTGTTGAAGTTAAATAGTCTTGAGGCATAATTGGTCTGCCCAGTTTGAAATCAGTTCGTGTGCACAAGAATTCAGCATTGTCTAATTGATACTGAGATAGATTGTTTTCTATATTGTTATGTCATTTTAATTCAATTTTGATACATGTTTTAGTATCTGAATGTGGTATATGAATGTTAGAATCAGATTGTAGGATTGTTACTGCTGAACTCGAATTATGAGTTAAATGTCTGGCCAAATTTGGTAGCTATAGAAGTAAATTCGGATAGTTTTATGCGAACTTCTGTAGTCAGGTTCGAAGCAATGAATTTATTTGAGTAATTAAAACGCTGGTTCAGTAATGTTGACTTGAGTTGATCTAAAATAATTAGTTTGCCTTGAATTCACACCTGCATTTGTGCCTATATAGCGTTGAAAGAAATCATGAAATTGAGTTATTATACTTGTTAATTGAATTCACATGTTCAGTTAACTTTACATCTTAGTGACATTTAAGAACTTACTGCTAAGCATATAAGTAGACAATTTACGCTGGAATTAAAATCCAAGTGATGAATGACCCTTTTGTTATAATCATTGAATGCATGAAGAACAAACTTCAGTGGGTTTGACCCTGTTAAATAAAGACACTGTATGGTCGGTCACTGTAAGTAACTTGGCCTTTAAGTGCCTTAACAGGTGGCCCAGGTTGGTGGCTGGCCTGCCCCTTACGAATGCTGGCATGTTGAAATTCAAGTGGGCTATGTTTAAGGCCCAGGCTGTTTGAGTAAATAATTCATAGGCCCTAATATAGTAGTCTTTAAATAAAACTAATTTGCTAGGACTCGATTCTCATGTTTAGAAACGAATTAAATAGATAATTGTAGTTGTTTTTTTAGGGTGGCTTTTAAATAAAAAGAGACGAGCCTCGCCAAACCAAATGCAAATAGCGGGGCCCTCGATAAGTACTAAAAAAATATTTACAGTTCGGGAGGACCGTTTAGCGAATTTCGCGGTCTTCTCCAAAATGATAAATACGTAGTTTCTTTAGACGCGTTATTTAAATAAATTATCTTCCTAAAATCCGGGTGCGCATTTATGTGACCCGAATCCAAATCTCAACGAAGTTGAAATACGTTGACAATTACAGGCACACTGGTGTGGCGTAGTTCGAGGCGTATTTTTCGCGACGTTGCAATTCTTTAAAATAAATAATGATAAAAGCGGTTACTAATAAAAGCACATAGGTAGAACATGTTTTAAAATCAGATAAAAATCAAAATACGATTGTTGAGCGACCGTGCTAGAACCACGAAATCCGGGAATGCCTAACACCTTCTCCCGGGTTAACAGAATTCCTTATCCGGATTTCTGGTTCGCGGACTGTTAAACAGAGTTATAATTTCCTCGGTTCGGGATTTTACCGGTGACTTGGGACACCATTAATCTCCCAAGTGGTGACTCTGAATTAATTAATAAATAAGTCCCATCTGATTGTCCTTTAATTGGAAAAACTCCTTTATACCCTGCACGGGGTGTAGCATCGTAAAAAAGGGAGGTGTGACAAGTTGCACCAGATCTATGTTCATTGAGATATCACATGTAGATTATAATTCAATAGATGTTGTTGAAGTAGATGTAGTCGACGATTAGCTATTTGTTTTATATTACATGAATAATAGACGGATGTATAATTAGAACTGTTTACAAATTATTTAGGTTGCTTGATTCAGGGACTGTTTGGATTTTGGACTATGATTATGTAATAGTCATATTGGTTTAGTTTTGTTTTTGTAGTATAATTTTAAATTAGAAGCAAGCTGCAAGCTGAAATAGGAAAGTGGTTTTCGAATTCATGAATTTCACTTGTATTAATAAAATTGGGCTGAAATCAGTAAGTATGGGTTTAAACGTGGTTATTGATTAAGAGTGCATTCGTTATTCATATTTTGTTAAGAATTAAACTTGTATCTATGTATTCTTATAAAAATTCTCTTTTATATATTTTATAATGTGTATATCTATATAAGTTTTAAACAATATTGTCATTAGTGAGTGTTGTAGTTTAAACAAGTAATATATTTTAATTGTAATAATAATGTTATGGTACATATTTTTAATCTGATAGTAATGAACAATTGTCAATAGTTAGAACGAGATTGGAAATTAATGGTAATGTGTTATTAAGCTAATAATTGTAATTATTGTTAATTAATTAATTGATTAGAAAAGTTGTGCTTGGGTTTGGAGATGAAAGCCGGTTGTCCCATGGGTAGGCCTTGGAGGCCCGATGCGGGTTAATTATAATTTTCTTTCTTAAAGGGAAAGTAGCTCTTAAAACAAGTTAATTAGGACTTTTTCTTTTACTTTAGAGACAATAATAATAGCAAATTATAGTTGCCTTAGGCTTATCCTTTTAAATAACAATGAGACGAGCCTCGCCAAATAAAATGCATAAATTGCGGGGCCCTCATGAATGTATATATTAAAATACTTAGATTTTGGGACGGGCTGTTTAGCGAATTTCACGGCCTTCCACAAAATAATAATGCGTTAGTCTCTTTAGGCGCGTCTTTAACAATTTTACCTTCCTAAATTTGGGTGTGCATTTCATGCGACCCAAATCCAAATCCCAAAATTATTAATAAAATATGTCGAGGATCCGGGTGAATTTCATGTGACGTGATCCAAAAACAGATTTTAAACGACGTTCAATTCCTTAAAAAATAAATAAAAGCAGTTAAAAGTTAAAATTTGCAGATAAGTTCATCATATATTAAAATCAGATAAACAAGACGAATATGAAAATAAAGCGACCGTGCTAGAACTACGGAACTCGGGAATGCCTAGCACCTTCTCCCGAGTTAACTTAATTCCTTATCCGGATTTCTGGTTCGCGGATTGTAATACAGAGTCAATCTTTTTCTCGATTCGGGATTCAACCGGTGACTTGGGCCACCATAAATCTCCCAAGTGGCGACTGTGAATCTCTTAATAATAAATCTCATTTCGATTGTCCTTTAATTGGAAAAACTCACTTTACTGTGCCCTTACGGGTGTAGTAGAAAAATGAAGGTGTGATAGTTTGCACTGTGTCACACCTCCTTTTTTCGAAGAAAAGCTTTTATCGGCTTTTACTACACCCCGGGAAAGGATATAGTAATAAAGGAGTTTTTCCAATTTAAGGACAATCGAAACGGGATTCGTTTTTATTAAAGGTTCAGAGTCACCACTTGAGAGATTTATGGTGTCCCAAGTCACCGGTTTGAATCCCGAATGGAGGAAGGGTTTGACTCTGTTTAACAGTCGTGAACCAGAAATCCGAGTAAGGAATTTTGTTAACCCGGGAGAAGGTGTTAGGCATTCCCGGATTCCGTGGTTTTAGCACGGTCGCTCAACTGTCAAATTTGGCTAAAATTAATTTTAATACATATTATCCTATTTGTGAAATTTTAGAATTAATTACCGCTTTTGTCAAATTATTTTTCTTTAATAAAGTGAACGTCGTTTAAGAATATATTTTTGGATCACGTCACATGAAATGCACCCGGATCCTCGACACATTTTATTCGATGTTTTCGGATTTGAATTTGGGTTGCATGAAATGCACACCCATATTAGGAAGGTAAAATTATTTAAAATCGCGCCTAAAGCGGCTAACGTGTTATATCTTTTGGGAAAGCCGTAAAATTCGCTAAACGGCCTATCCCGAATGCTAAGTATTTTAGTAAGTAATTAATGAGGGCCCCGCGATTGTATATTTGATTTGGCGAGGCTCATCTCATTTTACGTTTAAAATTCAATCCCCAAAGTGAACTATATTTGCTATTTATTTTTATTTATTCCTAAAACATCTAACTGTTTATTGTGATACCAAATGATAATTTTTGTTATGGCAAAACTGTTGGGCTTCAGTACAGGCCCAATGAGAATAAGTCGTGCCCCGTCTATATTACAAGGACCAAACTCACGTCCTGTTCTAAGCCCAAGTGAATATGCACTTTGAACCTCAACATTAAGCCTGCATTTCTAACGGACAGGCTATTGAGCCCAAACCGTGACATTTCAGCGATACAATTTATACCAGTGTTCAAATGGATAATGTGATAATCTATTATTTTTTTTTAAGAAAATATCACCATAACAATGCTGATTTTTACTGATAACAATGTTGATAAAAGTCTTCAAATGGTTATTGACTTAAAATGTTGTTTTTAGGTCTTATTCAAGTAGAAAAATGAAACACTACGATTGATATTGAGATCCAGGATAAACAACAATTATATACTGCATTCAATTTAGTTATTATCCTGTTAGCATACCTAGAAGTCACAAATTTCAAAACTATTTCCTAATCTCAGCCTTATTTCTAACAATTAAACTACACAAGACAAACTATACACATTTGTAACATGAAGTAATGTCCGAGTTTATTTACATATGAAGCATAAAATTGAATTATAAGAGAAAGGAAACAATACACATTTTGTAAACTAAGGAGCAATACAGGAAGCTATTTAGCAAGAGAAAAATAAATTTAATGACAAAGAGCTAAATATAACTATACTAGAGCTTCAATCACAGATTACTTTTAGCCCTTGGCTACTGGAGATCAAATTCGTACCTAGAATTAGAAACAAAGGAGGGAAAATGGTCAGCAAAGATCAGAGAATAGCCAACTCGATCCAGCAGTAACAACAATTGCAAACACAGCTCAGATCAGCCCAAATGAACTTGTAATTGAACCGACATTTTTTGGAGAATAACATTCACAACCATATTGACTCAAGTAGGCATCAATCAAGCTTGAAATTGCACCAAAATTGAAGCATTGAACCGCAAAAATTCCAGGAAAAATCCAAACAGTACAACTTCATCACTTTAAAAAAATCAGAATCATTTGAATCTGATAGAACAGTTAATGTTTTTTGATTTTCTATTGGTTTCTATAATGTTTTTTGGATTTTTTTGGAAGAAATCTAGGTCTAGAAGAAGAGATTGAGAAATCAGATTCTCAATTTGAGATCTGAAATTTAGCAGATATTTTTTGAAAGATTTTTTGGAGAATGTTTGGGTGCTCAAACTCATGATTTAAGGCAGAAACTGCCTATTTATAGAATTAAAATTGGAGGAAATTTTAATTTTTAGTATTTTCAGATTAGTCCCCTTTTTTCTTACTTGTTAAACAAGTTAGTACACCTATTTTATTAAAACTTGCACTAAAACCTATTCTAGAATGTTTTAGTTGCATCTACCATGTTCCTACCCCTTGAAATGTCTATTTTACCCTCACTTGCATTCTATTATTTACTAATTCTACCCTTTTCAGTACCTATACTACCCCTGAAACTAGGCTGAAATTACCTCTAACCTATTTCAAAATTCCAACAGTGCCCTTACTTCCTTTTCAAAATTACCAATCTTACCTCAATTAAATCCCAAACCCTAAATTATCTAATTTACTGCCCTCAACTATTAACTACCTTGAAATCAGCTATAACCAATTCTCGATTAACAAAGAGATTATTAGAAGACTAAAACCAAGACTAAAACTAAGGTTTTATTTACAGCAATTAACGATTTAACCCAAATATACTAATCAGCTATTATCAATACTAAAGAACAAAGTTTCAACAGAATCAAACTAAAATTAGAATTCATAAACTCTTATAATAATCAAAACAGCAATGGTAAAATAAGAAAATTCATCCATAGAATCAATTAAAAAAAATTGAATGACTAGGCTATATTTCCAACACATGAATAAAACTTATCGAGAATTAATAGTGAAACAAGGTTCTAACAGAAAATTATCCATTGCTAGTAGAAGTCTTAACTATATCCTATCTTATTGTTATTATATAAAACTACGAGTATGAGATGAGGGAAAAAAGAAATACCACCTAAATCGAGGACCTTCAATACACTGGCCCAGCGGAGTTATGACCGCGAATGACCTTTATGCACAAACACCTCTCCAAATGCCCAACTCTTGATAGATTTTATACATGCAACCCAAAGAAATTCTTTGACTAAACGGGTCAGACCAAGGATTTGGAAGGTCACGGAGTCTTGGACCTTGGCCTGAGATTCGAAGGCAACTGGTGGGATTTGTGTTGAAAGGGTAAAAAAGGGGTTCCGAAATGTATCTTTGAGACTCATCTGAAGCGGCAGCGGCGAAGGGTAAAGAGGCGGCAAACTAGGGTTCGTATGATTTGAAACTGTTTGGGTGAGATTTGAAAGGTGAATGGTAAATATTCATGGAGAGGAGGTGAAAGAGTTGTTGTGGTGTCCGTATGGGAGGTAATGGCGTCGGCGTCGCCGGCGAACGGCCTCAGAACTAGGGTTCGGGGAGATGGGGTCTTTGTAACGAAGGGGTGACTGAACAGTGAGGCGTTACTTTCAATATATTTAGTTAATTGGTTCTGGACCGTTAGATTAAAAAGGATCAACGGTCTAGAATATTAAAAATGAAACGCGGTCGTTTGATGACAATGGGACTGGACCGACATGAGACTATTGGACGCGTTTTGGCTCAGATTGAAATGGATCAGGGATTTTGTTTGGGCCCAGGCGTGTTTTGCTCAAAAAATTGGCCCAATTCTAAAACAAGCTTAGTTTTTTTTCTCTTCATTTCTTTTTATTTCATTTCACTTTTTATTTTTATTTTTATTTTTATTTTGTATTTTTAAATTATATTTTTCTTATTTTTGTAAAATCAAAACAAAACCTAATTAATTTCTAACATTATTTTAAAAAAATCACAAAAATGCAATAATTATCAATTGAAATGGCCTAAAGCCATTATTTTGTAATTTTCTTTAAATTGCTCTAAAATGAGTTAATACCTACTTAATACTAAAATGCGAAATTAAATTTCTAAATGCAAATGCATATTTTTTGTATTTTTATATGACTTAACATGCACAAATAACAGGCAAACAATTAACACAAAATTCACAAAAATTGTAAAAATAAAAAAAACCTTTTGCTTGAATTTTATGGGAATAACTCATATATATAGGGCAAAAATCACGTGCTCACAGCTGCCCCTCTTTGCTCGAACACACGAAGAGTTTTCATGCAAAGATAAGTGAGCAAATATGAGCGATTTTTTCCCGTTCGAATATTCCGTTGTGAAGCATTTTGAAAAGTTTTGACCGCACCCTGCTTCAGAGGTTGCCTACATATCCTGGGCTAAACAGGAATCAGGTCAGTGTAGTTCAGGAGTGTCTCGTAGCAGGGACTACCAAGAGCTGTGATCTCACTGTTGTTGCTGCTGTTACTACTGGCTGACCTCCTTATTACACCATGGTAAAATAAAAGATGCTAGCCTAAGCTATGATCTAGGAGTTACAAAAGATCCTATCTATGTTTTCAACTTGCTCTTGTGTTGCCTTGAACTTGTATCTCGTATTCTTCCAAAGGGATTCTTGTTTTTGCCTTGATGGTGTTCGACTACTTCAATTTGAAATATGTGTCTATTTTTCAGGTGGACTCCTGCTTACTATTGCTGGAAATGTATTCCCTTGTTCTCCGGGTGGGCTCTTGCTTGCTGAATTTGAAAAATATTCCCTTTGTTCTTCAGGTGGGCTCCTGCTTGTGATGCTTTTAAAAATGTTTTCCCTTGTTCTCCAGGTGGGCTCCTGCTTACGACAAAACAGACAACCAAAGAAAATTTTTCTGCCCCAGTATGGTGACTGGGCATATTATGTTATCACATATTAGAATTAAAGCTAGAATTTGAAAATATATTCCCTTGTTTTCCAGGTGGGTGCCTGCTGGTTGAATTTTGAAAAATATTCCCTTGTTTTTCAGGTGGGCGCCTAGTTTCTAATTTGAAAGATATTCCCTTGTTTTTCAGGTGGGCTCCTGTTTACTGATTTTTATAAAGGTATTCCCTTGTTTTTCAGGTGGGCACCTAGTTTCTAATTTGAAAGATATTCCCTTATTTTTCAGGTGGGCTCCTGTTTACTGATTTTTATAAAGGTATTCCCTTTGTTTTTCAGGTGGGCTTCTGTTTACTAAATTGGAAAAATATTCCCTTTGTTTTTCAGGTGGGCCCCTTTGTTTTTCAGGTGGGCTCCTGCTTACTGAATTTTAAAAATATTTTCTTTGTTTTTCAGGTGGGCTCCTGTTTAAAACGAAGAAAATTTTCTGCCCCAGTTTGATAACTGGCCGTGTTATGTTACCAAGTATTAAACTTGAAAGATAAGACTTATATTATTCTTCCCTTGTTCTTCAGGTGGGTGCCTGACTACATCAACTTTGAAATGTATTCCCTTGTTATTCAGGTGGGCGCCTGATTTTTAATTTTTGAATGGTGTTCCCTTGTTTTACAGGTGGGCTCCTGGTTGTTAATACTTAACATGTATTCCCTTGTTCTACAGGTGGGTGCCTGGTTACTGATTTTTATAAATGTATTCCCTTGTTTTTCAGGTGGGCTCCTGTTTACTGAATTTGAAAAAATATTCCCTTTGTTTTTCAGGTGGGCTCCTGCTTTCAACAAAATATACGGACAAAGAAGATTTTTCTGCCCCAATTTGGTGGCTGGACACAGGGATGAGTGTTAAACTGAATTAGTTTACCCCACTATTTAAAAATTTACAAGCTAAATCCTATTATCCAGGGAGGTCCTGATTATTTCTTCTAAAGATGTTATTTTCATTGTATTTGTTACCACATGTCTTAAACTATTTCACATTATCCAGGAGGGTCCTCACAGCTCTTAACAATTACGAATTTATCCTAGTTCTTCTAAAGGTATTACTATATTGTTATTAAAAGGTATTAACTACTCCCTATTATTCAAGAGGATCTTGACAACTTCTATTACAACTTCCACTATACCTGGTTATCTAAACTGACCTTAAAACTACGTCCCATTATTCAGGAGGGTCCTGAAAACTCTTATTACGATTTTCACTATATCTTGTTACTTATACAGATCTTTAAACTACGTCCCATTATCCAGGAGGGTCCTGACAATTTCTATTATATTTTGTTCTTAAAGCTACATCCCATTATTCAGGAGGATCCTGAAAACTTTAATTACAACTTCTATTATATCTTATTCTTAAAACTACGTCCCATTATCCAGGAGGGTCCTGACAACTTTTATTACAACTTTCACTATATTTTGTTGTTTATACTAACTTTAAAACTACACCCCATTATCCAGGAGGGTCCTGAAATTCTTAATTGAAACCTATCTTAGACATGCAAACTTTGGAATGAACTTATATTTCTTTTTATACCAAGTTGTGTTTCTCATGATTTTTTTGTCATTTAACTAAGTCCCATTTTTCAGGAGGGTCCTAAGAATTCCCAGTCATACCTGTTTGGGTGCCGCCTTTCTTTACGGAGAATTTCTCCGAAACTTTTGCCCCTGTTTCAATCAAAGAACATCTTGTCAGTTTTAAATGTGGTGGTTGGTTTGTGGCCTTGAACTTTGATGACGCTTGTTCTTTCACTTCCCCTGGTAACTGATTTCCACTTGAATGCCTTGCTTGTCTACCGACTGTCCATTTTTCTGCCGTCCTTGTCACATAAAATACTTCTTCTCTGTTCAAACCCGCATCCCTTACGGCCTGACATTTACCAATCTCTTGTGTTCACATAAATCTCAAAGCACAACAATTCCCATCCCACTTAAAGTGTATGTTGTTCTTTCTTGACGGATCCCACCATCTCCGATCTTGAAGTCTATTATTCCTTCACTTTCCATGATAACTGATTT
>MU743382.1:19301-32228 GCA_026770625.1 Nicotiana glauca
TGTTCTCGAATTGACACTTGCCAACCTTTGTGTCTCATATGAACCCCAAAGCATTTTTAATTGTTACCAACTTCATTGCACATGTTGCTATTTTGGTTTAAACCACTGGCCTTGCCCTTGAAGTCTATTGCTCCATCGCTAGCCATGATAACTCTGATTTCTTTTTTGGGAAAATTTTGATTGTCATTGGTGTACCATTCTTTGTCGATCATATCCCGGGAAATTCTTTGATCTGTTCACCCTCAAAATTTATCTGTTGTGTTGTTCGCATATCGAGCCTTTATATTTCAAGCATATTAACGGCTGGCAACTCAATCATGTCTGACATTTTTCCTGAGTTATGACAATTCGATGTATTGGCCAAATCCCATCTCGTGCAATTGGAAAGCTTGGTGGAAAATTTTGAAGTCATTTCTTTACTTTTTATGACTCGACAGACTCAAGAAGAGGGAAAGACAAGGTAGGAAGAATAGAGTGAAAGAAAAATGGGGAGACACGATTCCTAGCAAGAAACCTACAGAGCAGCGACCCTTTGGATGTAGATACCGACTCTAGCGACCTTGACATACACTTGCAGCCCTTTCTGTATAGCAAATCTGATGTTCATCTCTTGTTGCCATTTTTTGCCGTGAAACTGGTCTTCGATGCTCCATTTGCCCGATCTGATTCATAATCCTTAGTCGACTTGTAGTGCCCATATGGTTTTCACCATCAAGTCTCTCTCATTTTGATTTTTCTCTCAACTCACTGTCGCCTTACGGTGCCCATGAGGGTTTTCACCAATAAGACTCTCTCATTTTGGTTTTTCTCATCTTGGGGTCCCGTGGTATTTCTCATCGTCATGACTCTATAAATTTCCTGGAGTGTTTCCCCTGATGTGATTCACCTTTGCTCGCTTGACTCGGTATTCTTTGAAGATTGATCGGAAGGTCTTTCTTTGGACCGTAATATGGCTTTTGGATAGGTTTAGAAAGAAGGGTATAAAGGCTCAAAATATTTCAACGTGGGTTAAAGAATTACAACTTCCAGAATCATATTTCTTGCAACAACCATAACTTCTGCCCCAGTTTCCTTCTTGGGGATCTTTTATTTTTCTTCTGTTGTGGCTGAACCTCAGTGAGGCTTCCTACGTACCCTTTCAGGATCAAGTCAAACGTAGTTCAGGCCATAAAATCACTTCATTGTTGCGATGTTCCCTTCCCTCCACTCTTCTTCTTTCCTTTCTTCTTTTCTTTTCTTTCTTTTCTTCTTTTTCTTTTCTCTTTCTTCTTTTCTTTTCTTTCTTTTCTTCTTTTTCTTTTTCTTTTTATTTTTATTTTTCTCTTTTTCTTTTCTTTTTCTTTTTTTTTCTCTTTTGTTTCTCCAATTGATTCCCCCGTTAAATCTTTGATTTCTTGTTGTTGATTCCGAAAGAGGGATACGAAAGAAAATATAATAAGGCACAAAGGGCTAACAAAGGATAAAGTGTTTGGATAGTAGAACAAAATGCCTTCGTCATTCCAATCTTCAACATATACCAAATACAAACTACACAGTTAAACACTTTTTGATTAATTCAAATATTTGCCTTCTGTATTTGCCAATTCCTAGCACCATTGGACAACATTCTTAGTACCATGAACGGTCTCTTTTGTCTTGGGGCATTATTGCCTTTGGATTTAAATCGATGAGGCATGATGCACTTCCACAGTATTTCTTTATGTATTGTTTTCCCCAGTTTCACTTGATTCAAGCTTCAAAGTATTCCAATATATTTTTATTTCTTTCGAGTTCCCTTACATATTCAATATTGTTTCATTGCTAAACTGACTTTTAAACCAGGCCGAAAATTATGTGCATGTCATGTCATTAAAATCAGTATGAAAAGAATTGTAACATGATTAGAAATGGAATGACTAGAAATGTCGGGAAACAGAGAATTGTATTAGACTGATGGGTTGAAACAACAAAACAAACAGACTAGACTAAAATTACAAACCTAGACGGCACTAAACAAATTTATTACTAAACAAAGAAAAGTGGAAAGATAGAAGGGATTGACTCTCAAGACAGTGCCTGGATTACAACCCTGAAATAACTCGAACAACAGAAATGACACCCAAAATAAACCACCAAAACTCCACTCTGGGTGACTGGGAGATGGAGCGTCTTCCCAATTGTCACGACCGGCATCTTAGCCACTGAGTTTCACATCAATATTGCCAAACCTATTGTTGACTTTGATCAACAAGTTCCCAAGATAAATTGCAGGCTCCTTGCCATTGTTACTAACTTCAGTTAGCCCTTCTCAAATCATTCTTTCTACTTCCCTTTTCAAAGCACGACAATCTTCAATGCTATGCCCCTGGACATTAGAGTGATACATGCATCGAACAGTAGAATCAAAGCCTTTCGCCTTTGAGTCTGGAGTATATCCAAGGAGTGGTTTAATCAGACCAACTCATTTTAACTTTTCAAACAAGCTTGTGTAGGATTTTCCAATGGGCGTAAAATTATCCCTTTGCCTCTGTTTCTCTCCATGCCTCCATTTTCCAGTATTGTTGAATGCTTGAAAGTGCTGTACACGAGAGCTTTGGGCTATTGGTGCCTGCCTCTGGGAGTGACTTGGTAGTGGGGCCAATGGCCAGGTGTTATTTAGTAGATGCAGTGGCTTTTGGGGACATTCACGGGGTCGGTATTGGGGTTGGGAGCATTTAGCAAGAACGACCACCGGACCTTCTTGTTTACGGAGGCTATGACTTGATGGTTGGACAAAAGATCGGGTGTTTTTCGTGGGATTAGTTTGGGGTTGGTTTTGAAGTTGAACAGATTTAGCAAGAACAATTATCGGACCTTGTTGTGGATGGGACTCAGCAACATTTTATCAATAGTAGAATCATCCTGAGCCACATGTTCGTTCCATTTGAGCCATAGATCCTTAAAGCTTTCCTTGGGTTTCTTTTCAGTCTGAGATAGGGAGGAGCAACTTGGGGTAATATCTTTATTGTACTGAAAATGTCGCACAAAATCTTGAACCATATCACCTAATGTAGGCCATTTGCCAACATCGTGACGATTATACCATTCTAAAACTACCCCGGTCAAACTCTTACTGAAATATGCCACCAACAAATCATCTTTATCCTCGACACCTCTCATTTCATCACAATAGACCCTCAGGTGAATTACCGGATCTCCAATCCCATCGTACAAGTTAAAATTCGGCACTTCAAACCCCACGGGCAGGCGAATGTCGGGGGACACAGAAGATTCTTTGTGAAACATATTACCCAGGTCTTGCATTCCTTGTATGTTCTTTAAGGATAGTTCTTTCGGCTTTATGGCTATTTCGTCTCGCCCTACTTTTCCTGTGACCCTTTCACTTCCATTATAAAGTTCACCCTGAGGGCTTTTCCCGTATTTATTGTCCGGGGTAGTGGATATGACAGGAGACATTGGTGGTGGAGGGGGTGATGCCTTTCCAGTTATCCAGGATTGATATATATCTACCATGTGTTGTCTCAACATTCGCACCTCTTCATTTAACCCATTATCCTGTTCACCCACCTGTTGTTGGGTACCGGTACCAACCACATCAATTCTATTGTTGTTTGTCGTTGACTTTATTTTATTGTAGAGAAGAATTACCACTTTGGAAATCACAAACCAACCACCTTTTTGGCATAACAACATGAAACCACCATGTTAGCGTTAAGGTATTTAGCTTTCTGATTTTTCTTTTCTTTTCTTTCTTGTTTTTCTGCTATTTTCTTTTCTTTTTGCCTTTATTGGTTTTTCTCTTTTTTTTTCTTTTCTTTTGTTATGGTCGAATCTTACGTGAATTGCCTACGTATCATGACCCCGCATGAATCAGACCGAGCGTAGTTCTTGCAAATTAATGCAAAAATAAAGAGATATTTATTTTGATTTTTAAAATTGTTTTCTTTGAAGGAAAATTATAGAGGCCGACTCCAACTACAAACTCGATGATTAACATTAGATCCAGAGAACATCAAAACTTCACATCTTGTGGCCCATGGGGCATCATTCGGCATCGTCACAGATTTTCACAAGACTAAAAATATTTCAATGTCGACTGAGACTATTTTTTAACAACAAGTGGCATTGTAATGACTTATTCTGACAAAGTGGCTATTTGTGCAAAATTTCGTTTAAGAAACTACAAACTCAATGATTAAAACACATCAAAATTTCTCATCCAGGGGCCCATGGGGCATCACTCAGCATCACCACAAGCCAACACAATACTGAGAAAGTTTTAATGCCAATTGTGGCAAAAATCTGCCATGTAATGGCTTATTTAACAAAATGGTTATTTTTTGTAAAGTTGATAGATGACCCTAACTTGATTTTGCAGATACGGCCTTTCAACATTTCTGCAAGGGATATTTCAAGGTTGTGCCCGCAAATTATTTAAAATGACTCAAAGTGGCTATTCTTGCAAAAACGGCCTTCCGGCGTCCTTTTGAGGGACATTCGGCTTATTTTAAACAAGAATAACGTCACCTAACTTATTTATAACAAAATCAAAATTTGACATTTTTTGGCTATTTTTGCAAAAAGGTGTGGTTGGACCCATAAAGGGTTGCCTACGTATCTCACACGTGGTGAGAATCAAACCAGCGTAGTTCGGGCCGATTGGCCAAAATCAAAACAGTTTTTGACCAACAATTTTTTCAAGTTTTTTCTCTTTTTCCATTTTTTATTTTTCAAATATCCGGCAGCATTTCGGTATTATACGAGCTTTGGTTTTTTTTTACAGTAAATGGTTATCCTCCTTTAGTCCTAACATTGCTATTTTCCACAATTTTTTCACTCATGGTATACAAACCGTTCAACATGCGAAGCCGAGCAACTGAATGCAAGTAACACGTAATATGCATCAGGATAGTCATTTCAATTCGGGTCACCTGTCCTAGACGGACCCAACCCCTGTGTTGAGTCCCCTAATACAAAATGCACGTGATGCAAATAAACGTCCTATTAGGGATCCGGCATGAGTTTATTGTTCATCTAGGTTTAAACCCTAGGTTTATTGGTCTAGACCTGGCTTACACGAGCGGACAACTCGGGCCGAGGAGGAAGCAGTGTACCGGGGATACAGAAGCTCGCCCGGCTTTGCAACTTATCCAAACCTCGTTCTAAATTGGGAAAAAGACTTTAACAAAAGAGAAGCTACACGAAGTGCACCCTTCTCCATGATGTAGAAGACTCAGAAAGAGGGAGGGATTCGCGACAATTTATATACTATTCAACAGATATTAAAACAGTAAACATTTATCACATTTAACCCAAGATGCACATGAGGCAAACAAGCGTCCTATTCAGGAATCCGACATGAGTTTTTTATTCTTCTAGGTTTTAAAAACCTGTGTATATGTTCTAGACTGTGTACCCGAGCGGGCAACTCGAGTCGAGGAAGGGGCTACGTACCGGGAACCAAAAGGCCATCCGACTTAGTAACTTGTCCGGCCTCTTTCTTATTCAAGGTATTGACACTAACAGAATAGGGAGTATTAACCAGTAAGCACATCCCCGGAGGTGAGAAGAGAAGGGTTTCGCCACAATTTATATCAAAGCGGTAACAAGCAACATTTTGCACATTAGGCATGGAACATGTAGAAAAATTAGATATAACCAAATACAACATTTATTCCGAGCTCGAATTCTTAAACCCTGAACCGAAGTTCTGGGTTTCTTATTCCCCAGTAGAGTCACCAGAGCTGTCACACCTCCTTTTTCCGAAGAAAAGCTTTTATCGGCTTTTACTACACCCCGGAAAAGCATATAGTAATAAAGGAGTTTTTCCAATTTAAGGACAATCGAAACAGGATTTGTTTTAATTAAAGGTTCAGAGTTTCCACTTGAGAGATTTATGGTGTCCCAAGTCACCGGTTTGAATCCCGAATCGAGTAAGGGCTTGACTCTGTTTAACAGTCGCGAACCAAAAATCCGAGTAAGGAATTCTGTTAACCCGGGAGAAGGTGTTAGGCATTCCCGGATTTCGTGGTTTTAGCACGGTCGCTCAACTGTCATATTTTGCTAAAATTGATTTTAATACATATTATCCTATTTGTGAAATTTTAGAATTAATTACCGCTTTTGTCAAATTATTTTTATTTAAGAAAGTGAACGTCGTTTAAGAACATGTTTTCGGATCACGTCACATGAAATGCACCCGGATCCTCGACACATTTTATTCGACGTTTTCGGATTTGGATTTGGGTTGCATGAAATGCACAGCCGTATTAGGAAGGAAAATAATTTAAAATCACGCCTAAAGCGGCTAACGTGTTATATCTTTTGGGAAGGCCGTGAAATTTGCTAAACGGCCTATCCCGAATACTAAGTATTTTAGTCAGTAATTAATGAGGGCCCCGCAATTGTATATTTTATTTGGCGAGGCTCATCTCATTTTACGTTAAAAGTCAATCCCCAAAGTGAACTATATTTGCTATTTATTTTGTTTATTCCTAAAACATCTAACTGTTTATTGTGATACCAAATGATAATTTTTGTTATGGCAAAACTGTTGGGCTTCAGTACAGGCCCAATGAGAATAAGTCGTGCCCCGTCTATATTACAAGTACCAAACTCACGTCCTGTTCTAAGACCAAGTGAATATGCACTTTGAACCTCAACATTAAGTCTGCATTTCTAACGGACAGGCTATTGAGCCCAAACCGTGACATTTCAGCGATACAATTTATACCAGTGTTCAAATGGATAATGTGATAATCTATTTTTTTTTTAAAGAAAATATCACCATAACAATGCTGATTTTTACTGATAACAATGTTGACAAAAGTGTTCAAATGGTTATTGACTTAAAATGTTGTTTTTAGGTCTTATTCAAGTAGAAAATTGAAACACTGCGATTGATATTGAGATCCAGGATAAACAGCAATTATATACTGCATTTAATTTAGTTATTATCCTGTTAGCATACCTAGAAGTCACAAATTTCAAAACTATTTCCTAATCTCAGCCTTATTTCTAACAATTAAACTACACAAGACAAACTATACACATTTATAACATGAAGTAATGTCCAAGTTTATTTACATATGAAGCATAAAATTGAATTATAAGAGAAAGGCAACAATACACATTTTGTAAACTAAGGAGCAATATAGGAAGCTATTTAGTAAGAGAAAAAAAAATTTAATGACAAAGAGCTAAATATAACTATTACTAGAGCTTCAATCACATATTACTTTTAGCCCTTGGCTACTGGAGATCAAATTTGTACCTGGGATTAGAAACAAAAGAGGGAAAAAGGTCAGCAAAGATCAGAGAATAGCCCACTCGATCCAGCAGTAACAACAATTGCAAATACAGCTCAGATCAGCCCAAATGAACTTGTAATTGAACCGACATTTTTTGGAGAATAACAGTCACAACCATATTGACTTAAGAAGGCATCAATCAAGCTTGGAATTGCACCAAAATTGAAGCATTGAACCGCAGAAATTCCAGGAAAAATCCAAACAGTACAACTTCATCACTTCACAAAAATCAGAATCATTTAAATCTCAAAGAACAGTTAATGTTTTTTTATTTTCTATTTTTTTCTATAATATTTTTTGGATTTTTTTTGGAAGAAATCGAGGCCTAGAAGAAGAGATTGAGATCTCAGATTCTCAATTTGAGATCTGAAATTTAGCAGATATTTTTTGAAAGATTTTTTGGAGAATGTTTGGGTGCTCAAACTTATGATTTAAGGCAGAAACTGCCTATTTATAGAATTAAAATTGGAGGGAATTTTAATTTTTAGTATTTTCAGATTAGTCCCCTTTTTTCTGACTTGTTAAACAAGTTAGTACACCTATTTTATTAAAACTTGCATTAAAACTCATTCTAGATTGTTCTAGTTGCATCTACCATGTTCCTACCCCTTGAAATGTCTATTTTACCCTCACTTGTATTCTATTATTTACTAATTCTACCTTTTTCAATACCTATAATACCCCTGAAACTAGACTGAAATTACCTCTAACCTATTTTAAAATTCCAACAGTGCCCTTACTTCCTCTTCAAAATTACCAATCTTACCTCAATTAAATCCCAAACCCTAAATTGTCTAATTTACTGCCCTCAACTATTAACTACCTTGAAATCAGCTATAACCAATTCTCGATTAACAAAGAGATTATTAGAAGACTAAAACTAAGGTTTTATTTACAGCAATTAACGATTTATCCCAAATATACTAATCAGCTATTATCAATACTAAAGAACAAAGTTTCAACAGGATCAAACTAAAATTAAAATTCAGAAACTCTTATAATAATCAAAACAGCAATGGTAAAATCAGAAAATTCATGCACAGAATCAATTAAAAAAAATGAACGACTAGGCTATATTTTCAATACATGAATAAAACTTATCGAGAATTAATAGTGAAACAAGGTTCTAACAGAAAATTATCCATTGATAGTAGAAGTCTTAACTATATCCTATCTTATTATTATTATCTAAAACTACGAGTATGAGATGAGGGAAAAAAGAAATACTGGCTAAATCGAGGACCTTCAATACACTGTCCCAGAGGAGTTATGACCACGAATGGCCTTTACGCACAAACACCTCTCCAAATGTCCAACTCTTGATAGATTTTATGCATGCAACCTAAAGAAATTCTTTGACTAAACGGGACAGACCAAGGATTTGGAAGGTCACGGAGTCTTGGACCTTGGCCTGAGATTCGAAGGCAACTTGTGGGATTTGTCTTGAAAGGGTAAAAAAGGGGTTCCGAAATGTATCTTTGAGACTCATCTGAAGCGGCGTCGGTGGAGGGTAAAGAGGCGGCAAACTAGGGTTTGTATGATTTGAAACTGTTTGGGTGAGATTTGAAAGGTGAATGGTTAATATTCATGGAAAGGAGGTGAAAGAGTTGTTGGGGTGTCCGTATGAGAGGCAATGGCGTCGGCGCCGCCGGCGAACGGTCTCAGAACTAGAGTTTGGGGAGATGGGGTCTTTGTAACGAAAGGGTGACTGAACAGTGAGGCATTACTTTTAATATGTTTAGTTAATTGGTTCTCGACCGTTAGATTAAAAAGGATCAACGGTCCAGAATATTAAAAATGAAACGCGGTCGTTTGATGACAATGGGACTGGACCGGCATGAGACTATTGGACGCGTTTGGGCTCAGATTGAAATGGATCAGGGATTTTGTTTGGGCCTAGGCGTGTTTTGCTCAAAATAATTGGCCCAATTCTAAAACAAGCTTTGTTTTTTTCTCTTCATTTCTTTTTATTTCATTTCACTTTTTATTTTTATTTTTATTTTGTATTTTTACTTTATATTTTTCTGATTTTTGTAAAATCAAAACAAAACCTAATTAATTTCTAACATTATTTTAAAAAAATCACAAAATGCAACAATTGTCAATTAAAATGGCCTAAAGCCATTATTTTGTAATTTTCTTTAAATTGCTCTAAAATGAGTTAATACCTACTTAATACTAAAATACAAAATTAAATTCCTAAATGCAAATGCATATTTTTTGTATTTTTATATGACTTAACATGTACAAATAACAGGCAAACAATTAACACAAAAATTCACAAAAATTGTAAAAATAAAGAAAAACCTTTTGTTTGAACTTTATGGGAATAACTCATATATATAGGGCAAAAATCACGTGCTCACACACTGGCCTGGCTCAGGCAGTCTCAGCCACTACTGCAGCAGCTACCTCACAGGCCGGAGAGACAGTCAGACCCCCGCTGCTCGCACACCTGAGCAGGTTGTTCAGGGATTGCAGACACAGGGAGTAGCCCCAGCTTAGCCGGTTGCACCAGTTGCCCCAGTTGCACCAGCTCCAGACTATGTGGTTTCGGCTATGCCAGACAATGAGAAGCGTCGTCTTGAGAGGTTCGGTAGGCTCCAGCCTCCGACGTTCAGTGGTGCTGAGGGCGAGGATGCCCAGGGTTTTCTTGACAAGTGGCAACGTATGCTTCACACCGTAGGGATTTTAGAGTCGAGTGGAGTGGTTTTTACCACTTTCCAGCTCTTAGGGGCTACATTTACCTGGTGGGAGGATTTTGAGAGACGTAGGCCTGTTGGTGCAGCGCCCCTTACATGGCAGCAGTTCTCCACTCTCTTTCTGGAGAAGTACGTACCGCAGTCTCGTAGAGAGGAGCTGCGTCGTCAGTTTGAGTGGTTGATTCAGGGGGACATGTCTGTGACCCAGTACGAGATAAGATTTTCGCAGCTAGCTCGACATGCTACTTGGATGATCCCGACAGATTGGGAGAGGATTAGGAGAATCGTGGATGGCCTCAACTATTCACTCCGTATTTTGATGACCAGAGAGAGGGTTTTGGGTGCCTCGTTCGAGGAGGTAGTTGACATTGCTCGTGATATTGAGACGGTTCGTCGTAGGGAGTGTGAGGATGGAGAGGCCAAGAGTCCTCGAGGTTCAGGCAGTTTCAGTGGTGCTCCGTCTAGGGGCCAGTTCCACCGTGGTAGAGGTCGTTCCTTCAGGCCTCCTCAGTCAGGTCGACCGGAGTATAGTGGGGCTTCTTCGGGCCGTGGTCATCAGGGATTCCAGCTAGGCCAGCCTTCACTTAGTTCCCTCCCAGCATAGAGCTTTTCTCATGCTTCTTCAGCCCAGGGTTCTTCTGCAGCGAGGGGTTCCCTTCAGTCCCCTTATCTAGCACCAGGTAGTTGCTACAAGTGCGGAGAGTTCGGTCATATGAGCAGGCTGTGTCCTCGGCTTCGTGGTAGTCAGTCTCAGCAGAGGGATTAGCCCTCATCTTCTGCTCCTGCTTCTTCAGCACCCACCCAGTCAGCTAGGCGTGGAGGTCAGGCAGCCAGGGCCGCCCCAGAAGTGGAGGCTGATCGGGCGGTGAACAGGCTTGATTTTATGCTCTTCCAGACAGGAGGGGCGCCATTGCATCAGATGCTGTTATCACAGGTATTATCTCAGCATGTGTGATGACCCGACCCGTCGTCTCATGTGTTTCCGTCCTGTTTTCCCCGTTTATTGCTTCTTCATGAATTATTATATGCGTTTGGTGGGTTTGAGTGGATTTGGATTGAGTTTGGTAGGAAATGAGACAATTAGTCTCTTTAGGGAAGGTTTGGTTTGGAAAAGTCAACCAGAAGTTGACTTGTGAGTTAGAGGGATCGGTTGTGATTTCCGACGATTTTGTTAGCTTCGGGGGATGATTTGAGGCTTAGGAGCACAATCAGAAGTAATTTTAGAGGCTCAGTATAGAATTAGGCTTGAATTGGCAAAGTTAGCATTTTGGCGATATTCGGTTGATAGATGAGATTTTGACCCGAGGGTCGGAATGGAATTCCAAGAGTTGTAGTAGCTTCGTTAGGTAATTTGTGATGTATGTGCAAAATTTCAATTGAATCGAAGGTGTTTAGGTCAGGTTTTTTTATCGAATGTGAGTTTTGGAAGCATTTGATAAACTTATGATTTGATTTGGTGAAATTTGATGATTTTTATGTTAACGATAGTGATTTGATGATTCGAGTAAGTTTGAATAAAGTAATAGATCATGTCTGTGCTTTTGGTTGAGGTCCCGGGGGCCTCGGGGTGAGTTCTGGTGGTTAAACGGAGAGTTTTGGATTTGTTGCATGATTTATGACTGCTGATATCTGGTATTTCCGCATCTGCGGAAAAGGGACCGCAGAAGCGGTTCCGTAGATGCGGTGGGGTAGATCACAGAAGCGATTATAGAGGGGCTTGGCAATTCCACAGAAGCGGAAGGGTTTCCGCGAAAATGATCATCGTAGGTGCGGTTTTGGACCGTAGAAGCGGTTCAGTGTGACTTGATGAAAAACTGCAGAAGTGGTGGAAGAACTGCAGAAGCGGTAACCGCAGAAGTGACATTTTGGGTCGCAGAAGCGAAAAGGCCTGGGCAGATATTAAATTAAGCTTCTTCACGAATTTTGAAAGAACAAACATTTTGGACTTCGAACTAAGAGGGTTTTGGGCGATATTTGAAGAGGGTTTCAAGGGCTATCATAAGGTATGGATTCTTGGACTTAGATTATGATATTATGGTGTATAAACATGGATTAACACTGAAAACCCAAGGAAATAAAGGTTAAAAATGGAGGTTAGGGCTTGAAACTTAAGAGAGTTTAAACTTGTGATTTGAGGGGTCAAATGGACTCCGATTCTTGTGAACTTGATATGTATAGACTCGTGGCAAAATAAGGATCGTATTGATGTAGAATTTTTTGGATTTCGAGAAGTGGGCCCGGGGCTCGGGTTTTGCCAATTTTGTGATTTTCGATATTTTTCGAGTCTTTTCGATTGGGTTATATCCCCTTAGCCTATTGTAATGTATTCGTTGTGGTTTTGGCCAGATTCGATGCGCAAGAAGGTCGATTCGAGAGGAAAGGGCATTGTGAGCTAGTCTTTGGCCGGCTAGAGGTGAGTAATGGTTGTAAATGCTGCTCTGAGGGTTTGAAACCCCGGACTTTCACATCGTAACGCTATATTGAGGTGTGACATGTATTCCACGATGAGTGCGGGGTCGTTTACTGTTGAGGATTGAAACTTGGTCCATCCCGAGTGTTAATTTCTATTATATTGGCGATTGAGGCGTATACTTTATCACTGTGAATTGGGCTTATTGCCGTGTTTGGGGCCTTGTGCCGACCTGTAGAATCCTTAGGGGATCCTTATGTGTTTTCCTCACTTGTGTGCATAACATATATACTCGGTTAAGCTTTCAACTATTAAAAACAATATAATAATTGCGTTTATACATGAATATTAAATGGAAAAGGATATGGGGCTGAGATCCCTAAAGTATGTCATGCCCGATTGGATGTGAACTTATTTGACTGAGATGGGTCGAGTACCCGATAGTGAGGATGTTTCCCTTTGATATGGATCGAGCTGCACGCCGCAGCGATGATATATATATATATATATATATATATATATATAT
>MU743382.1:32917-46032 GCA_026770625.1 Nicotiana glauca
AGGGCATTCACAGGCTGAGTGAGCTTTGACCAGCTTTCCAGAGTTCTTATTCCGGGAGTATTTGAGGTAGCTGCAGGGCGTTCGCAGCCATTGATTCTCCCTTCTATCCCTATCCTTTTATTTCCGCATTATCAGCTTTTAGGCAGACTTTGTAGTAGGATGCTACTCTATATTTTAGAGGCTCATGTTCGTGACACTGGGTCCATGTTGGGATGTATTGGTATTTGTTAGATTTTTGTTCCGCATTATTATCAATATTTTAGGCCTTGACTAAAATGGCATTTATTTTCATCTGTTTAATTAATGGGGTTATTGTTATAAATGGTCGGGCTTGCGTAGTAGTGTGCTGGGCGCCATCATGACCGGGTTGCGGTCATGACAAGTTGGTATTAGAGCCTAGGTTACTTGGTCTCGCGAGTCATGAGCCGGTTTAGTAGAGTCTCGCGGATCGGTACGGAGATGTCTGTACTTATCCTCGGGAGGTTGCAGAACCTTCAGGAAACTTCATATTCTTGGAATTCTTATCGTGCGACTTTGTTGATCCGAGAACTAAATTCTGTTATCCTATTCTCTCGCAGATGGCGAGAACCCATGCTACCGGATGTGGCGGACGACCACCTGTACCACCTACTGAGGCCACCAGAGGCCGTGGACGCGGTCGTGGTCGAGGTCGTGGTCGAGGCAGAGCCGAGGAGGCAGCACCTGTTGACCCACCAGTTGCCCCGGCTCAGGATCAGGCTCCAGCTGTAGATGCTCCAGCAGCACCTGTTCAGGCACCAGCTGTGCCTATTGTGATTCCGGGTCTTCAGGAGGCCCTAGCTTAGATTCTATCAGTTTGCACTGGCCTGGCTCAAGCTGTCTTAACCACTACTGCAGCAGCTACTTTGTAGGCCGGGGGAGGCAATCAGACCCCCGCTACTCGCACGGCTGAGCAGGTAGTGCAGGGCTTGCAGACACCAGAGGCACCACCAGTTCAGCAGGTTACCCCAGTTCAGCCAGTTGCACCGGTTTAGGATGATGTGATTCCAGCTAAGCCAGACGATGAGCAGCGTCGTCTTGAGAGGTTCAGTAGGCTCTCACCTCCTACTTTCAGTGGTGTTCCGGGCGAGGATGCCCAGGGTTTTCTCAACAAGTGTCGATGTATGCTTCGGACCACAGGGATCTTGGAGTCGAGCAGGGTATCATTTATTACATTTCAGTTCTCAGGAGAAGCCTTTACTTGGTGGGAGGCATATGAGCGGCGTAGGCTGATAGGAGCAGCGCCCTTGTCATGGCAGGAGTTCTCCACTCTCTTCCTGGAGAAGTGGGTACCGCAGTCTCAGAGGGAGCAGCTGCGGAGACAGTTTGGGTGGCTTCGTCAGGGAGATATGACTGTGTCACAGTATGAGGTGAGATTTTCGGAGTTGGCTCGTTATGCTCCATGGATGGTCCCGACTGATCGGGAGAGGATTAGGAGGTTTGTGGGCGGACTTATTTATCCCGTCCGTATTTTGATAACCCGAGAGAGGATTATGAGTCATACCTTTGAGGATGCAGTGGATATTGCTCGTGATATTGAGACGACTCGCCGTCAAGAGAGAGAGGAGAGAGAGGACAAGAGGCCTCGTGGATCGGGTAGCTTCAGTGGTGCTCCGTCTAGGGGCCAGGTTCAGCAGGGCAGAGGTCCTCTTTTAGGCCTCATCAGTCGGCTCGTCCCGAGTATCGTGGGGGCGTCTTCAGGCCGTGGTCATCAGGGGTTCCAGCAGGGCCAGTCTTCACTTAGTGCCCTCCCAGCTCAGAGCTCATCATATGCCCCTTCAGCTCAGGGTTCTTCTGTGCAGAGCGCATCGGCTGTTCATTCTGGTGCGAGGGGTTCCCTTCAGTCCCCTTCTCCAGCATCTGGTATTTGCTTTGAGTGTGGCGAGTTTGCCCATATGAGGAGGCAGTTTCCTCGACATCGTGGTAGTCAGTCTCAGCAGAGGGATCGGCTCTCGTCTTCTGCTCCGGTTTCTTCAGCACCAGCCTAGTCAGAGAGGGGCGGAGGCCAGCAGCCAGAGGTCGCCCTAGGGGCGGAGGCCGATCAGGCGGCGGCGGCCAGGCTAGATTTTATGCTATTCCAGGCAGGACAGATGCCCTTGTATCAGATGCTGTTATCACAGGTATTATTTCAGTCTGCCACAGAGATGCCTCTGTCTTATTTGATCCCGGTTCTACCTATTCTTATGTGTCATCATATTTTGCTCATCATTTGTGTACGACCCGGGGGTGTCTTGCTTTACCTGTGCACGTATCTACCCCGGTGGGTGATACTATTATTATGGACCATGTGTATCGGTCCTGTCTTGTTACTATTGGGGGTCTGGAGACCCGAGTTGATTTATTACTTTTTAGCATGGTAGACTTTGATGTTATTCTGGTCATGGACTGGTTATCTCCGTGTCATGCTATTCTAGACTGTCATGCAAAGACAGTCACTTTGGCTATGTCGGGTGTTCCGAGGATCGAGTGGCGTGGTATGACTGACTATGTCCCTAGTAGGGTTATATCTTTCTTGAAAGCCCAGCGTATGGTTGGGAAGGGTTGTCTATCATATTTGGCCTTCATGTGTGATGTTGGAGCTGAGGCTCCCAGTATAGATTCTATTCCCGTTTGAGGGATTTCCCAGATGTATTTCCTGCAGACCTGCTGGGTATGCCCCCGGACAAGGACATTGATTTTGGTATTGACCTGGTGCCGGGCACCAAGCCCTTTTCCATTCCGCCGTATCGTATGGCACCAGCGGAGTTAAAAGAATTAAAAGATCAGCTTCAGGAACTCAAAGAAAAGGGGTTTATTCGGCCTAATGTGTCACCGTGGGGTGCACCTCTGTTATTTGTGAAGAAGAAAGATGGCACAATGAGAATGTGCATTGACTACAGGTAGTTGAAAAAAGTAACAGTGAAGAAAAAGTATCCCCTGCCTCGCATCGATGATTTATTCGACTAGCTTCAGGGAGCGAGGGTATTTTCTAAGATTGATCTCCATTTGGGCTATCACCAGTTGAAGATCAAGGATTCAGACATTCTTAAGACGGCCTTTAGGACTCGATATGGTCACTATGAGTTTCTAGTTATGTCTTTCGGGCTGACCAATGCCCCGACAGCGTTCATGCATTTGATGAATAGTGTATTTCGGCCGTATCTGGATTCGTTTGTTATTGTATTCATTGATGATATTTTAGTATACTCGCGTAGTCGGGAGGAGCACACGGGGCATTTGCGAGTTGTATTACAGAGATTGAGGGAGGAGCAGTTGTATGCCAAGTTCTCCAAGTGTGAGTTTTGGCTGGGTTTCGTGGCCTTCTTGGGACACGTGGTGTCCACTGATGGTATTCAGGTCGATCCAAAGAAGATTGAGGCGGTTCAGAGTTGACCTAGACCATCCTCGGCCACAGATATTCGTAGTTTCCTCGGCTTGGCGGGTTATTATCGTTGGTTCATCCAGGGTTTCTCATCTATTGCCTCGTCCTTAACCAAGTTGACGCAGAAGGGTACTCCATTTTTATGGTCGGACGAGTGCGAGGAGAGCTTTCAGAAGCTCAAGACAGCTTTGACCACAGCTCTAGTACTAGTCTTGCCATCAGCTTCAGGTTCTTATACTGTTTATTGTGATGCTTTGAGAGTCGGGATTGGCTGTGCATTAATGTAGGAGGGTAGAGTGATTGCTTATGCTTTTCGTCAGTTGAAGCCCTATGAGAAGAACTACCTTTTCATGACTTATAATTAGCTGCTATAGTTCATGCCTTGAAGATTTGGAGGCACTATCTATATGGAGTATCTTGTGAGGTATTCAGCGACCATCGCAGTCTTCAGCATTTGTTTAAACAAAATGATCTTAATTTGAGGCAGCGGAGGTGGCTTAAGTTGCTTAAGGACTATAATATTACCATTTTGTATCATCCGGGAAAGGCCAAAGTAGTGGCCGATGCTTTGAGCCGAAAGGCAGTTAGTATGGGGAGTTTGGCGTATATCCCAGTTGGGGAGAGGCCCTTTGCAGTTGATGTTCAGGCTTTGGCCAATCGGTTCGTGAGACTAGACATTTCATAGCCCAGTCGGGTATTGGCTTGCGTGTTTTCTCGGTCTTCCTTGTATGATCGCATCAGAGAGCGCCAGTATGATGATCCGCATTTGCTTGTCCTCAGGGACAGAGTTCAGCACGGAGATGCTAGAGATGTATCTATAGGTGATGATGGTGTGTTGAGGATGCAGGGCTAGATTTGTGTGCCCAGTGTGGATGGGATTATAGAATTGATTCTTGAGGAGGCCCACAGTTCGCGGTATTCCATCCATCCGGGTGCCGCGAAGATGTATCAGCACTTGAGACAGCACTACTGGTGGAGGAGAATGAAGAAGGACATTGTGGGATTTGTGGCTCGGTGTCTCAATTGTCAGCAGGTAAAATATGAGCATCAAAGACTGGGCGGTTTGCTTCAGCATAGGGTTATTCCCGAGTGGAAATGAGAGAGAGTTACTATGGATTTCTTGAGTGGTTTTCCTCGGACTTTGAAGAAGTTCGACTCGATTTGGGTGATTGTGGATCGGCTGACCAAGTCCGCACATTTCATTCCAGTGTGTACTACTTATTCTTTGGAGCGGCTGGAAGGGATCTTTATTCGTGAGATTGTCCGATTGCATGGGGTTCCAGTTACTATTATCTCGGATAGAGGCACTCAGTTTACTTCCCTATTTTGGAGGACTTTTCAGTGAGAGTTGGGTACACAGGTAGAGCTGAGCACAGCATTTCATCCTCAGACGAACGGGCAGTCTGAGCGTACCATTCAGATATTATAGGACATGTTGCGTTCCTGTGTGATTGATTTCGGAGGTTCTTGGGCTGAGTTCTTGCCACTTGTAGAGTTTGTCTACAACAACAGCTATCACTCCAGTATTCAGATGGCGTCGTATGAGGCCTTATATGGGAGACGGCATAGATCTCCAGTTGGTTGGTTTGAGCCCGGCGAGGCTAGACTATTAGGGACAGAGTTGGTTCAGGATGCCTTAGAGAAGGTGAAAGTGATCCAGGAGAGAATTCGTACAGCTCAGTCGCGTCATAAGAGTTATGCGGACCGAAAGGTTCAAGAAGTATCTTATATGGTGGGCGAGAAGGTCTTGCTGAAGGTTTCACCCATCAAGGGTGTGATGAGGTTTGGAAAGAAAGGGAAGCTGAGTCCGCGGTTCATCGGACCTTTCAAGGTGCTTAGGAGGATTGGGCAGGTGGCCTATATGCTTTCTTTTCCACCCAGCTTGTCGGTCGTTCATCCGGTATTCCATGTTTCCATGCTCCGGAAGTATGTTGGGGACCCGTCTCATGTCTTGGACTTCAGCACGGTTCAGTTGGATGATTATTTGACTTATGATGTGGAGCCAATGGCTATTTTGGGTCGTCAGGTTCAGAAATTGAGATCAAAGGATATAGCTTCAGTAAAGGTACACTGGAGAGGTCGGCCCGTGGAGGAGGCCACTTGGGAGACCGAGCAGGAGATGCGGAGCAGATACCCTCAACTATTTGAGACTTCAGGTATGTTTCTTAATCCGCTCGAGGACGAGTGTTTGTTTTAGTTATGGAGGATGTGATGACCCAACCCGTCGTCTCATGTGTTTCCGTCCCGTTTTTCCCGTTTATTGCTTCTTCATAATTTATTATATGCGTTTGGTGGGTTTGAGTGGATTTGGATTGAGTTTGGTAGGAAATGGGACAATTAATCTCTTTAATGAAGGTTTGGTTTGGAAAAGTCAACCAGAAGTTGACTTGTGAGTTAGAGGGCTCGGTTGTGATTTTCGATAATTCGGTTAGCTTCGGGGGATGATTTGAGGCTTAGGAGTGCAATCAGAAGTAATTTTGGAGGCTCGGTATAGAATTAGGCTTGAATTGGCAAAGTTGGCATTTTGGCGATATCCGGGTATAGGTGAGATTTTGATCTGAGGGTCAGAATGGAATTCTGAGAGTTGCAGTAGCTTCGTTAGGTGATTTGTGATGTGTGTGCAAAATTTTAGTTGAATCGGAGGTGTTTAGGCCGGGTTTTTGATCGAATGTGAGTTTTGGAAGAATTTGATAAACTTAGGCTTTGATTTGGTGAAATTTGATGATTTTTGATGTTAATGATAATGATTTGATGATTTGACCAAGTTTGAATAAAGTAATAGATCATGTCTGTGCTTTTGGTTGAGGTCCCGGGGGCCTCGGGGTGAGTTCGGGTGGTTAAACGGAGAATTTTGGAGATGTTGCATGATTTATGACTGCTGGTATCTGGTATTTCTGCATCTACGGAAAATGGACCGCAGAAGAAGTTCCGCAGATGCGGTGGGGTAGATCACGGAAGCAGTTATAGAGGGGCTTGGCTATTCTACAAAAGCGGAAGGGTTTTCGCAAAAGCGGACATCGCAGGTGCGGTTTTGGACAACAGAAATGGTCCGAGGTGACTTGATGAAAAACCGCAGAAGCGGTGGAAGAACCACAGAAGCGGTGGAAGAACCGCAGAAGCGGTAACCACAGAAGCAGCATTTTGGGTCGCAGAAGCGAAAAGGCCTGGGCAGATATTAAATTAAGTCTTCTTCGCGAATTTTAAAAGAACAAACATTTTGGACTTCGTACTAAGACGGTTTTGGGCAATTTTTGAAGAGGGTTTCAAGGGCTATCATCAGATATGGATTCTTGGACTTAGATTATGATATTATGGTGTATAAACATGGATTAACACTGAAAACCCAAGGAATTAAAGGTTAAAATGGAGGTTAGGGCTTGAAACTTAAGAGAGTTTAAACTTGTGATTTGAGGGGTCAAATGGACTCCAATTCTTGTGAACTTGATATGTATAGACTCGTGGCGAGATAAGGATTGTATTGATGTAGAATTTTCTGGATTTTGAGAAGTGGGCCCGGGGCTCGGGTTTTGCCAATTTCGTGATTTTTGATATTTATCGAGTCTTTTCGATTGGGTTATATCCCCTTAGCCTATTGTAATGTATTCGTTGTGGTTTTGGTCAGATTCAATGCACGAGGAGGTTGATTCGAGAGGAAAGGGCATTGCGAGCTAGTCTTTGGCCGGCTAGAGGTGAGTAATGGATGTAAATGCTGCTCTGAGGGTTTGAAACCCCGGACTTTTACATTGTAACGCTATATTGAGGCGTGACACACATTCCATGATGAGTGTGAGGTCGTTTACTATTGGGGATTGAGACTTGTTCCATCCCGAGTGTTAATTTCTATTATATTGGTGATTGAGGCGCATACTTTATCGCTGTGAATTGGGCTTATTACCGTGTTTGGGGCCTTGTGTCGACCTGCAGAATCCTTAGGGGATCCTTATGTGTTTTCCTCACTTGTGTGCATAACATATACTCTCAGTCATGCTTTCAACTGTTAAAAACAATATAATAACTGTGTTTATACATGAATATTACATGGAAAAGGATATGAGGGCTGAGATCCCTACAGTATGTCATGCCCGATTAGATGTGAACTTATTTGACTGAGATGGGTCGAGGACCCGATAGTGAGGATGTTTCCCTTTGATATGGATCGGGCTTCACGCCGCAGCAATGATATATATATATATATTGATATTTAGGTCGAGAGCCTGTTTGATGCCACGATATGGCTGATATTACGCTTGGTCTGTAGGAGCCCCTCCGGAGTCTGTATACACCCCCAGTGAGCGCCGTCAACGTTAAATAAATAGAGTGGGCTGCACGTCGCAGCGGGTACTAGAGTGTACAGTTATATGTGTTGCATCTTTCCATGCATTATTCCTTGACAGTATTACTTGTTGGTTACCGCTTCATTGATATTGATCTAAACTGCTAGATATAGATTACTTTGTGCATTTTCTGCGTTTTCTTACTTTCAGATTGTAGTTATGTTTATTACTCACAGGGTCGGAGTACTCACTTTAATCCCTGCACCTTGTGTGCAGATCCAGGGCATTCACAGGCTGAGTGAGCTTTGACCGGCTTTCCAGAGTTCTTATTCCGGGAGTATTTGAGGTAGCTGCAGGGCGTTCGCAGCCGTTGATTCTCCCTTATCCTTTTATTTTCGCATTATCAGCTTTTAGGCAGACTTTGTAGTAGGATGCTACTCTGTATTTTAGAGGCTCATGCTCGTGACACCGGGTCCATGTTGGGCTGTATTGGTATTTGTTAGATTTTTGTTCCGCATTATTATCAGTATTTTAGGCCTTGACTCAAATGGCATTTATTTTCATCTGTTTAATTAATGGGGTTATTGTTATAAATGGTCGGGCTTGCCTAGTAGTGTGTTGGGAGCCATCATGACCGGGTTGGGATCATGACAGTATGGCACAGGGATGCCTCTGTCTTGTTTGATCCCAGTTCTACCTATTCTTATGTGTCTTCCTATTTTGCCCATCATCTGGGTACGACCCGAGGGTGTCTTGCTTTACCTGTTCACGTATCTACCCCTGTAGGTGATACTATTATTGTAGACCATGTGTATCGGTCTTGTCTAGTGACTATTGGGGGTCTAGAGACTCGAGTTGATTTGTTGTTGTTGAGCATGGTGGATTTTGATGTCATTCTAGGCATGGACTGGTTATCTCCGTGTCATGCTATTCTGGACTGTCACGCTAAGACAGTCATGTTGGCTATTTAGGGTGTTCCGAGGAATAAGTGGCGTGGTATGACTAACTATGTTCCTAGCAGGGTGATTTCTTTCCTAAAGGCCCAGTGGATGGTTGGGAAAGGTTGTCTATCGTATTTGGCTTTTGTGAGAGATGTTGGAGCTGAGACTCCTAGTCTTGATACTGTTCCCGTTGTGAGGGATTTCCCTGATGTGTTTCCAGCAGACCTGCCGGGCATGCAACTGGACAGGGACATTGATTTTAGTATTGATCTGGTGCTGGGCACTCAGCCCATTTCCATTCCTCCGTATCGCATGGCACCAGCGGAGTTGAAAGAATTAAAGGATCAGTTTTAGGAGCTCCTAGATAATGGGTTCATTCTTCCTAGTGTGTCACCATGGGGTGCACCAGTCTTATTTGTGAAAAAGAAGGATGGCACAATGAGAATGTGAATTGACTACAGGCAATTGAACAAAGTGACGGTGAAGAACAAATATCCCCTGTCCCGTATTGATGATTTGTTTGACTAGCTTCAGGGGGCAAAGGTATTCTCCAAGATTGATCTCCGTTTAGGCTATCACCAGCTGAAGATTAGGGATTCAGATATTATAAAGACTGCTTTCAGGACTAGATATGGTCACTATGAGTTTCTGGTTATGTCCTTCGGGCTGACTAATGCCCCAGCCGCGGTCATGCACTTGATGAATAGTATATTCCGGTCGTATCTGGATTCATTTGTGATTGTTTTTATTGATGACATCCTGGTGTACTCGCGTAACCAGGAGGAGCACGCACAGCATTTGAGAGTGGTATTACAAAGATTGAGGGAGGAGAAGCTTTACGCAAAGTTCTCCAAGTGTGAGTTTTGGCTTGGTTCTGTGGCTTTCCTGGGGCACGTGGTGTCCAGGGATGGTATTCAGGTTGATCAGAAGAAGATAGAGGCGGTTCAGAGTTGGCCCAGACCGTCCTCAGCCACAGAGATTCGGAGTTTCCTCGATTTGGCGGGTTATTATCACCGGTTCGTCTAGGATTTTTCATCTATTGCTTCGCCCTTGACCAGGTTGACGCAGAAGGTTGCACCATTTGTATGGTCGGACGAGTGCGAGGAGAGCTTTCAGAAGCTCAAGACAGCTTTGACCACAGCTCCAATATTGGTATTGCCATCAGCTTCAGGTTCTTATACCGTATATTGTGATGCTTCGAGAGTTGGGATCGGATGTGTGTTGATGTAGGAGGGTAGAGTAATTGCATATGCTTCTCGTCAGTTGAAGCCCCATGAGAAGAACTACCCCGTACACGATTTGGAGTTAGCTGCTATAGTTCATGCTTTGAAGAATTGCAGGCACTACTTATATGGCGTATCTTGTGAGGTATTCACTAATCATCGCAATCTTTAGCATTTGTTCAAGCAGAAGGATCTTAATTTGAGGCAGCGGAGGTGGCTTGAGTTACTCAAGGACTATGATATTACCATTCTGTATCACCCGGGGAAGCCCAATGTAGTGGCCGATACTTTGAGTTGGAAGGCGGTTAGTATGGGTAGTTTGGCGTACATTCCAGTTGGGGAGAGGACCTTTGCAGTTGATGTCCAGGCTTTGGCCAATCAAATGGTGAGGTTAGATATTTCGGAGCCTAGTCGGGTGTTGGCTTGTGTGGTTTCTCGGTCCTCCTTGTATGACCGCATTAGAGAGCTCCAGTATGATGATCCGCATTTGCTTGTCCTTAAGGACAGGGTCCAAAATGGTGATGCCAGAGATGTGACTATTGATGATGATGGTGTATTGAGGATGCAAGGCCGGATTTGCGTGCCCAATGTGGATGGTCTTCGGGAGTTGATATTAGATGAGGCCCACAGCTCGTGGTATTCCATTCATCCAGGTACCACGAAGATGTATCAGGATTTGAGGCAGCATTACTGGTGGAGGAGAATGAAGAAAGATATTGTGGGTTATGTGGCTCGGTGTCTCAACTATCAGCAGGTGAAATATGAGCATCAGAGACCGGGTGGTGTGCTTCAGCGGATGAATATTCTAGAGTCGAAGTGAGAGAGGATTACTATGGATTTTGTGAGTGGTCTCCCTCGTACCTCGAGGAAGTTAGATTCGATTTGGGTGATTGTGGATCGGCTGACCAAGTTCGCGCACTTCATTTTGGTGTGTACTACCTATTCTTCGGAGCGGCAGGCAGGGATTTTCATCCGGGAGATTGTTCGGTTGCATGGGGTCCTAGTTTCTATTATCTCAGATAGAGGTATTCAGTTCACTTCCCAGTTTTGGAGGACTTTTCAGCGGGATTCGGGTACACAGGTAGAGTTGAGCATAGCATTTCATCCTTAGACGGACGGGCAGTCTGAGCGTACTATTCAGATATTGGAGGACATGTTGTGTGCTTGTGTTATTGATTTTGGAGGTTCTTGGGCTGAGTTCTTGCCACTTGCAGAGTTTGCCTACAACAACAGCTATCAATCCAGTATTCAGATGGTGCCGTATGAGGCCTTATATGGGAGACGGTGTAGATCTCTGGTTGGTTAGTTTAAGCCCGGCGAGGCTAGACTATTGGGGACATAGTTGGTTCAGGATGCCTTAGAGAAGGTGAAAGTGATCCAGGAGAGAATTCGTACAGCTCAGTCGCGTCATAAAAGTTATGCGGACTGGAAGGTTCGAGATGTATCTTATATGGTGGGCGAGAAGGTCTTGTTGAAGGTTTCGCCCATGAAGGGCGTTATGAGGTTTGGTAAGAAAGGGAAGTTGAGTCTGCGGTTCATTGGGCCTTTTGAGGTACTTAGGAGGATTGAGGAGGTGGCCTATATGCTTGCTTTGCCACCCAGCTTGTCGGGGGTTCATCCGGTATTCCATGTTTCCATGCTCCGGAAGTATGTTGGGGACCCGTCTCATGTGTTAGACTTCAGCACGGTTTAGTTGGATGATGATTTGACCTATTATGTGGAGCCAGTGGCTATTTTGGGTCGTAAGGTTTGGAAGTTGAGATCAAAGGATATAGCTTCGGTGAATGTGCAGTGGAGAGGTCGGCCCATGGAGGAAGCTACCTGGGAGACCGAGCAGGAGATGCGGAGCAGATATCCTCACCTATTTGAGACTTCAGGTATGTTTCTTGACCCACTCGAGGACGAGCGTTTGTTTAAGTTGGGGAGGATGTGATGACCCGACCCGTCGTCTCATGTGTTACCGCCCCATTTTTGCCATTTATTGCTTCTTCATGTTTCATTATCGGCATTTGGTGTGTTAGAGTTGAATTGGATTGGTTTTGGTAGGAAATGCGACACTTAGTCTCTTTAAGGAAGTTTTGGTTTGGAAAAGTCAATCGGACATTGACTTGTGAGTTAGAGGGTTCAGATGTGATTTCCGGCGATTTGGTTAGCTTCGGGGAGTGATTTGTGACTTAGGAGTGTGATCGGAATTGATTTTGGAGGTCCGGTGTAGAACTAGGCTTGAATTAGTGAAGTTTGCATTATTGGAGATATCCGGTTGATAGGTGAGATTTTGATCCGAGGGTTGGAATGGAATTCCGAGAGTCGCAGTAGCTTCGTTAGGTGATTTGGGATGTGTCACGACCCAAAATCCCAAATCCGGTCGTGATGGTGCCTCTCGTGAAGACAAGGCCAGCCAACAGATTAACAATACCTTTTTTTAACAATTACTTAACACGAATGAGTCAAAACCATAGATAACATTATCATAAATGCGGAAGAAAAATGATTAAACGGGGAACCAGCCCAACTCAGCCCGAAATCGGGGTGTCACAAGTCATGAGCATCTAAGGAATCTAAACACTACTATAAGACCAGTAATATACATATTGGAATTTAGAATCAAAGGAAAAGATACGGTGCCGCGAACGCTGGCGGTCACCTTGCTCAGCTACGATGGCAAAATCTCCAATCAGCTCAAAACCCGCTACCGGGTGAACAATTACCTGCATCTGCACACGAGGTGCAGGGAGTAAAGTGAGTACTCCAACTCAGTGAGTAATAAAAATAAATAATGACTGAAAGCATGAAATCTCATAAAGGCACAATATAGCGCTATCTCAAGTAGTATAATCAGTTACACAATAAAACCGTGAATTACCAGATAATTCTCTTTTAAAACAATGAAGACAAATAATTTTCACAAGTAAGGAATAATCAGAAACTTGCCCCTCGGGCTCAATATCAATCTCTCAGTACAGTATCAGCCCCACGGGCTCACTCCCAACTTACCAACACACAACATCAGCCTCTCGAGCTCACTCCCAACTCACAAAACATTAGCCTCTCGGGCTCACTCCCAACTCACAAAACACACAACATTAGCCTCTCGGGCTCACTCCCAACTCACAAAACACAACATCGGCCTCTCGGGCCCACTCCCAACTCACCTGGGTACCCTGCGCTCACTGGGGGTGTGTACAGACTCCGGAGGGGCTCCTACAGCCCAAGCGCAATATCATAAGGCCTTAAAGCCTTCACACATCACACTCGAGGCCTGAAAGCCTCCTTACATCACTCAACATATCCTCACATA